>PKML01030808.1:66875-78961 GCA_002933935.1 Eutrema yunnanense
AAAAAACAAAAACTCTACTAAAGGAAATGAAGTCAAGAAGCAGAGAAAGGTCCTCTGTTTCACACAAAATGTGATTTTGATTTTAACTCTTTATGCTTCTGTCTAATAAATAAACTCAGTTTCAAAGAGTCAAAAAAGAAAACAAGAAACGTTGGGAGACTTGGATATGCTGAAGGACCAAGTCAACAGTGAAAGTGAGATACAAAAAGACTTTTTTTTTTTTTTTAATTACTAAGAGATTATGGGCCAAAACCCGTACATCCCCAGAGTATTTTATATGATCCCGTCCCAAGCGTCACTCGATACAAAAAGACTTGAAGAGTAATCATTGTTATATATATACTTTTCACTCACCCAAAAAAGTTTAGAGGTCATTCCTTATAACACCCACAACTCCACTACTTTGATAATCTTGTGGAGAATCTTGTTAATGTATAAGAAAGTCTCATTTATAACACCCACAACTCCACTACTATGAATATCTCATGTAAAGAGTCTTTTGTAGATTTCTGTTTACCAAGACTTTAGAGCCATGTTTTGTAGCTTTCATATATCATTGTCCATTAGTTTTGAGTTGAAAGGCCATGTTTTCTAAAACCAAATAAAATATTATTTTTTGTTGATATTAATTTCTTCTGTTTTTGTAGAACGACTTAAATGGCAAGTGCCGGTGCAGAAACTTTGCTTGGAAAAGTCAGGCAAAGTAGAAAAGGGGCTCAAAATATACTAATGAAGAAAATCTCCAAAAGGGCTTCAAAAGAAAGATGAAAGACTTGACCGTAATTGGCCCTTTCCTTTACTCTCCACCTTCTTTGTCAGTTTCAGACAATTTCAAATAATGAAGAGTGGAACAAGATAGAGACTCTTCAGTAATTACATGGAAATTGAACGATGTTGATGAAGAAGAAGAAGAAGAAATTGTGATATAGAAAGGAGTCAGTTTCATGGTAAGGACGACTTAAATGGCAAGTGCCGTTGCAAAAATTTTACTTGGAAAAGCAGGCAAAGTAAGACTTGACCGTAAATGGCCCTTCCTTTACTCTTCACTTTCTTTGTCAGTTTCAGACAAATTCAAATAATGAAGAGTGGAACAAGATAAAGACTCTTCACACTACACCAAAACAGCGTTTTTCCGACTGATTGTTGCTACTGATTAGGCAGTCGGTAAATTTAACGACTGTTACGCTACTGATTCCCGACTGATTTGCAACTATTTTAAAACAGTCGCACATCAGTAGGTATTTAGTGACTAAAAATATCAGTCGTTAATTCGTAGCAGGTTTACGACTGTTTAGTGACTGAATTGTAGTCGGAAACATGCAGTAGCTAATCAGTAGTAATTTAGCGACTGATTTGCTACTGAATTCGGTGGGTCGTAGAACAGTAGCAAATCAGTAGCAATACAGTAGCAAAAAGTAGATGTAAAACACGTTGAATTCATTTGGTGGTTGGTGTACCTAATTTGATTTGCAGTCGGGAATCAGTCGGGAAATTTTCTATATATTTGCCATACACGAATTTTCTTGTCACAATTGTAGAAACACAAAGCAAATAAAGAGTTTATAAAAACAAATCAAAGAGAGAATAAGGTTTTTCAACTTAGAATGTCGGGAAATTACAATTATGGTAATTTCCGGGAGTGGATGTATAATAGGTTCGATGAAGCGACGGGAAATCTCTCGGTAGAGTTCACAGCGGGGGTGGATCAATTTGTGGCATTTGCAAATAGCCAGCCTCTAGCGCAGAGAAATCGCGGTATGTTTCACTGCCTTTGTCTTGTTTGCGAGAATGAGAAATTTATCCCCGGTACAAGAGTTTTGAGACATTTGTATAGTAGAGGATTTATGCCAGATTATTATATTTGGTATAAGCATGGTGAAAAACTGGATATGGATTTAGGAACGAGTTATGTTGATAGGACGCATGTAAGTGGGAGTGATGATGTGGGTAATGTAGTAGAAGATAGATATGTGGATATGGTGAATGATGCGTTTCGTGATAGCGTGAGTTTTGATAACTACTATCATCAGGATGTTAGTTATCAAAATGTAGAAGAACCGGTACGTAATCATTCAAAAAAATTCTACAACTTGTTAGATGGAGCGAATACTCCATTATACGATGGTTGTCGTGAAGGTCACTCGTAGTTATCTTTAGCTGCTCGAATCATGCAAAATAAGGCAGATCATAATATGAGTGAAAAGTTAGTGGATTCAGTATGCGGTATCTTGACAGATTATTTACCAGAAGGAAACCAGGCACCCGGTTCACATTACGAGACATACAAATTGATGAGCAATTTGGGGCTCCCATGTCATGCAATTGATGTTTGCATTAACAATTGTATGATCTTCTGGAAAGATGATGATCGGTTAGATCAATGTCGGTTTTGTAATTCAAAAAGATGGATGCCTAACGAGCAAAACCGTAGGACCAATGTACCATATAGTCGTATGTGGTATATGCCTATTGCTGACAAATTAAAGAGAATGTATCAGAGCGAGAAGATTGCAGCGGCAATGAGATGGCACGCCGAGCACGAAGCAAATGAGGAAGAAATGTGTCATCCGTCTGATGGGGCGGAGTGGAAATATTTTAAACATCAACATCCCCAGTTTGCTGAAGAACCCCGAAACGTCTATCTTGGATTGTGTACAGATGGGTTCAATCCATTTGGCATGTCAAAAAATCATTCATTGTGGCCCATGATCTTGACTCCGTATAATTTACCCCCTGGTATGTGCATGAATACGGAGTACTTGTTTCTAACAATTATGAATTCTTGGCCAAATCATCCTCGAGCTAGTCTCGATATCTTCCTCCGACCTCTCATTGATGAGTTAAAAGAACTGTGGTCTACTGGAGTCGATGCATACGATGTCTTGTTGAATCAAAAATTTAAACTAAGAGCAGTGTTGTTGTGGATGATAAGCGACTTTCCGGCGTATGGCATGCTATCAGGATGGACCACCCATGGCAAATTGTCTTGTCCAATTTGCATGGAAGATACACAGTCTTTTTATCTTAAGCATGGAAGAAAGACGTGTTGGTTCGATTGTCACCGAAGATTTCTTCCTCATGATCATCCTCTAAAGAAGAATACAAAAGACTTTTTGAAGAAGAGAAACACTAAGAAAGACTATCCACCAGAGTCTTTAACCAGTGAGCAAATTTATTTATACGGGTTGAAACGTGTAAAGCCACCGAAAATAGAGGATGTTGGTGGCAACGGTCATGATAAGAAGAAACCTGGCTTTGGGAAAGAGCATAACTGGCACAAAGAAAGCATATTTTGGGAATTGCCGTACTGGAGGGAGCTCACTCTTCGACATAATCTCGATTTGATGCATATAGAGAAGAATTTTTTTGACAACATCATGAACACTCTTATGCGTGGGAAGGGTAAATCGAAAGACACCATCCCGTCAAGATTGGATATAGAAGAATTATGTTCTCGGCCACACTTACATATTGATGATGACGGTAGAGCCCCTTTTCCTGAATACTCATTGACAGACGAAGCCAGAAGAAGTTTATTGGAATGTGTGAAAAAATCGGTAAAATTCCCAGATGGTTATGCTTCAGACTTAGCTAGTTGTGCTGATATGGCGAATGAAAAGTTTTCTGGGATGAAGAGTCATGACTGCCATGTTTTTATGGAGCGGCTACTTCCATTTATCTTTGCAGAACTACTAGACCGGAACGTCCACACTGCGTTATCAGGTTCTAATTAATTACTTATAATTTATTGTTTTAGGAAAATAAATTATGTAAATATGATTATCGTAATTTATATTAACCATTTGCTGTTTCAATTTGTATTGTAGGGGTTGGAGCATTTTTCCGGGACTTATGTTTGAGAACTTTGCAGAAAAGCCGCGTCCAAATTCTTAAACAAAACATAGTTTTAATCATATGCAATTTGGAAAAGATCTTTCCACCATCCTTTTTCGACGTGACGGAGCACCTACCTATACATCTCCCCTACGAAGCTGAATTAGGAGGCCCCGTGCAATACAGGTGGATGTACCCGTTTGAAAGGTTTTTCAAAAAGTTGAAAGGGAAAGCAAAGAACCACAGATATGCAGCAGGATCGATTGTTCAATCATATCTAAGGGAGGAGGTATCTTATTTTACAGAGCACTATTTTCCCTCGAGTATACAAACGAAATCAAGGTAAAAGCTATAACTATTCACATGTTCATTAAGCCATTTGGTATATATACGCCTGTAGCTTTTATAAAAAGATTTTCACTACTTTGGTCAGGTCAAGGCGATTTGCTGAAGGTGAAGTCCCCGAATATCATTTCGATGGAGTCCCCGATATATTTACTCACGTAGGTAGGCCTAGTGGCGAAATGCAGGAAATCTGGCTTCTAGATAAAGACTATCGATGCGCACATGCATATGTTTTGCGAAATTGTGGTTATTTCGAGCCACTTGAGAGGTATAAGTTGTAATGGCTTTAACTTAAAATGTTTTATAGTCCATACTCGATTTCTCATATATTTTTATGGTGTTACATAGTTTCTTCGAAGATTTTATTAGTACACAATATCCGGACCTCTCTGAAAAAGAAATCCTGGCGAAAAGAGCTGAAGAATATCCTTCATGGATCCAAGAATATGTATGTCTAAATGTTTTTGATATCTGACTATTGGTACTTCAATATATTTTATATTGACTTTTCATATGCAGGTTTCTTACTGGAAGGCCACAACTCCGTTTCCAACGTGGGTGCACGACATTATTCATGGACCCCTGAAAAGGGCCAAAACTTGGCCCATCTACTATACAAGAGGATATTTGTTTCATACCCAGAATAACAGCGCGGGAAGAAAGACATGTAACTATGGTGTATGTGTTACTGGAGAGAATTACAGCAATGCAGCTGACAGAGCTGATTTCCACGGTATCTTAACTGATATCATAGAACTCGAGTATGAGGGGGTGGTTAATTTGAGAATCACACTTTTTAAGTGTAAGTGGTACGACCCTGTGATCGGTAGAGGCACTCGGATTGGCAATGGTGGCATTGTAGACATTCTTCCATCGAAAAGCTACAATAAATACGAACCATTTATTCTGGGTACGTTCGCTCGTTTATCACTTTCTTGATACCCTATATATATGTCTGATTTTATACATTGATATTGCACAGCCTCTCAAGCGGATCAAGTTTGTTATATCCCTTACCCATACAAGAAGAAACCAAAGAATGTGTGGCACAATGTTGTTAAAGTTAACCCGAGGGGAAATATTTCAGGAGAATATGTAGACGCGGAACCTACTCTTTTACAACAAGAAACGGATGATCATGTAATGCTGACTACAATTGAAGATCTCGTAGTCGAGAATTCACAACTACGAGTAAATCCAGTAAATCTCGATTACGATGTTGGCGATGCGGAACAAGCTGACGAATTCCAGTGTAACTTATCCGATTCTGATGACGAAGATGTAGAAGGTGTAGCACCGTACTAATTATGTTATGTGATATCTTAAGTTTTGTAATTTGTAATGGTGGTTTTTTTTACAAGTTTGCTCTAATTATGTTACAAGTTTTTACAAATTTGGCTAATAAATAAGTTTTTACAACTTTGGCTAATAAATAAGTTTTTATTACAAGTTTGCTCTAATTATGTTACAAGTTTGCTCTAATTATGTTACAAGTTAACTTATAAAAAAAAAAAAAATTGAATTACGTTAGTCCTTAGGCTTTCAAACATAGATGGCACATAAAAAATTGCCGTCCATCTTCCATTGCCGTCCATCTTCGATTTCTCTAGAAAGATTCATGGTACAAACAAGCAAATAGCACTGCAAAAGGAGGCACATAAAGATACATTAGTCCTTAGCCTTTTCATAGTGTGAGAATACATAGATGGGTTGTCCTTCGATTTCACTTACCTGCAGTACATAAGAGAGAATAACTTACCTGATTTTCATAGTGTGAGAATTGATAGGCAGTGTTTCCCAACCAGAGGGTCATTGCAAACAGGATCGCACGTATTGGTAACAGGTTCATTGCAAACTGATGCTACATATTGGTAACAGGTTCATTGCAACAAGAGGGTCATTGCAAACTGATGCTACATATCTGATACCTTACTTACGAACATATAAAGAAAGATCATACTAATTGCCTATCAATAAAGCAGAAGACAGACATTCCAAGCAGAAGACAGACATTACAAACTAAATGGAAATGCAGATGACCTAATATATGCAAACCGGAAATCAACAATCATCCTAGCACAAGACAGACATTACAAGCACAAGACAGACATTACACAATCATTCAAGCTTTAGCAATAACATATCTAACTTACACAGTCATCCTAGCCTTAACTATGCCACCAACAACGACAGCTAGCAAAAACCCAAGAAGAACAACGATAACTAACTTCAGGAAGCTTGATTTGGCTTCATTGTAACGATCCTCAAACCTCTTCTCAAACTCGTCTTCATCAATCTGCAACCTACGCACCACCTTCATTTCTTTGAGCTCGGTTTCAAGACATCAAATTCTACAATCCAGTCGTTGTAACTCCTCAGTAATTGCCTCATCAACCCACTTGAACACATGCTCATCATTATTTAGCTGCATAAAACAGGATGAATCAAACTCATTCAAGCTTTATAAAGAACAAATGGCGAATATGAAAACATAACTAAACCAATGCTCACCTTCAGTTGTGCAGCATAGCCACACCGGTAGTATCGCCGGAATAGATTCGCATCAGATCGTGAAAACTTCGAGACGATTCTCTGCCCACACCAACAAATTTTTGGAAAGCCAATCACTTTTCCTCTTCCCCAGGGACCCCTTGGTGTTCTACTCGAACTTCCAGAAGAGTCACCCATGTTGAATCATAGACGAAAACAAGATATAGAGAGATTTCTGCTTCGATTTGCGATTTAGGGAACAATCTTGTTCTTCGATTTGCGATTTAGGTTTTTTTGCTTCGATGTACGACGATGTAAGCCAAAGAGATTTTCAGGGTTTCACAAAGGGAAAGAAAGGGCGTCGGGTTAGTGGATTTAAAATCGGCTTCAAATTTTGACAATAAATAAAATCATTGTTGTATAAAACACGAATGAGTTACCTAGCCCAGCGGTAACACGCACTATACAGCAGGCCACGGTTTGAGTCTCGGGTGAGGAGTTATTCTCAAACCCTTTTTTTAAATTTAATTGGGTTTGGAATCGGATCCTTATCGGGTCTTAAATTGGGTTAATGATTGCTTTTTCTAAACCCATTTTAAAAAAATTAATCCGGTCTGCAATCGGATTCTAATCACTAAACACTATACCCTACACACTAAACCCTAAACACTATATCCTAAACACTAAACGGTAAACCCTAAACAGGCCTAGACCAAACAGATGTTATCTCAACGTCTAACTTGCTCAATAACTTGCATATGTCGCAATAAGATTTTTAAAACTTGTTCTTCATAAGATTTGATTCATAAGAGAAAGTGTTGATTAGCTTCAAAAGATGGGTTTGTTAACAAGAAACATTAAATCCTAAATCGGGCTAAACCCTAAAGACTAAACCCTATACGCTAAACACTAAACCCTAAAGACTAAACCCTATATCCTAAACACTAAACCCTAAACACTAAACCGGCCTAGACCAAAACAGATGTTATCTCAACGTCTAACTTGCTCAATAACTTGCATATGTCGCAATAAGATTTTTAAAACTTGTTCTTCATAAGATTTGATTCATAAGAGAAAGTGTTGATTAGCTTCAAAAGATTAGGTTAATTATGAAAAATTAAAATTATTTTGTGTATTATAATGTTGTTTATGGTTAATTATGAAAGAATTATAAGAAAATTAAAAAACTTTTGCTACTAATTACCTACTGATTAACGACTGATTGGGCAAAAAAAAACAAAAATTTCGGATCATTCACCCGGGAAATTAACCCTCCAAAATTTTGGGCCCAAATTTTGTTTCAGATACGAAACCCTCTCTCTGCGATTTGAAACCCTAATCGTCTTCCTCCTTCCTCGAGTTTGTCTCTCTTTGTCTTCCTCGATCTGTCTCTCTTCGTCTTCCTCGATTCTGTCTCTCTTCGTCTTCCTCGATCTGTCTCTCTTCGTCTTCCTCGATTCTGTCTCTCTTCGTCTTCCTCGATTCTGTCTCTCTCACTCTGCGATGGGTGGAAAGAGGAAGAATGTTCTTCTTGTGAAACCAACAGCATCGAGAGGCAGACCGGCCAATCTACCCACTCGGTATGATTTTTCTCCAAAACCTCCATCAGAAACTGTCCCGCCGGTTCTCCCCAACAACAATCGTCCGTCTGTCAAAGATTACCCTCCACCGAGGAAGCTCTTTCCGACCTCAAATAGTCCGTCTACATCATCTCATTCTGCTCAACCTCCACTGTGTGCATCGTCTGCAAATCCACACGCTCCACCTTCTGGAGCATCTCCAGCGGTTCAGACTCCGGCACCTGTGTATTCCGCGAATCGAGCAGCTCCAACGGTTGAAGATCCGCAACGCCCAGCTCAATCGAGTCAACAACCTCCATCTGCAGCGCCTCAAGTTCAACCATCTCAATCGCCTCCATATCTAGCATCTCAATCTCATCACAGTTCTCAAGCCCAAAATTCCCACAACACAGTAGAAGAAGATGGAGGTTTCCCTAATGTCGAAGCTCCGATATAGCCTAATCTCTCCCAAGACCAGATGGAGGCTCTCAACTCGCTGCTACTTGCGCCAAGGCCGAAGATAATCACCCTTCTCGATCCCGACCTCGTCCAGCCTAATTCAACATGGTAATTTCTTGCTTTCTTTTTAATTAGTTGTTAATACATGTCAAGCTTGTATTATGTGTTTTAGGAGTCCTGGTTTTGAATAGTGAAGGATTCTTATGTTTTGGTTGTCGATAATTGTTCAAGATATATATTCTAATGCTTTGTGATAGTATCGATGTTGTGTCATCATTCGGACTCAACCCTACATGATACTGTGTGCTTTAGTTTTTGTAGGTTTGGTTTTGATCGATCCTCACTGACCAGGCAGGTTACAAAGTGTTTCACTAATAAGTTTGATGGCCCCTACTACAGTTTATCCTCTGTGCCTAGGGAAAGAGTAGAACGATGGTTCGTTGAATTCGCGGTAACATTCTCTCACACTAAACACTAACTTCTGTTTAATACATGTATGTCGTTTATATAGACTAACACCAATCTTTCTATTTTGTTTGTAGAAAAAACACAGATGGGATCCTTCTTTAACAGGTTTGGTTCAAGGGCATTTCGAAGCCATACTTCAAGTTCGCTTGAAAGACATGGTGAGCTCTGCAAGGAGTAATGATGACCAACCTAGATGGATCACTGATAAGATATGGGGAGAAATGAAAGCACATTGGAGGACTGATGAACAAATGACAAAGAGTACAACAACCTCAGCAGCTCGGATGTCTGACCGTAAAGGTCTCGGGACTCACAAACATGCCTCTGGACAGAAGTCTTACCGCCAAATCGAACAAGAAATGGTAAGTCACTTGAAACAATTTTGTGATATTTCAATCTGTGATTTTGTTATTTCTTGAGGCTGGATATTGAGGTTTATCTTTATTTCTTCAGAAATCATTAGACATCTTTGAGGCTTGATTATAGTGGTTGCTAATGGTCTTGCCAGTGTAAGACTATTATGCATGAGCAACACTTCCAAGTTACAATCATAAGTTACCATGTTTTAGTGTATTAAGATGTATTATTTCCTTAGAAACCTTTGAGTATTCATTGCTCTTGTCAATCAATATTGTTCAGAACTGTATTTTGTGGAGTTCTTTCAATCTGTGATATTTTGTTATATTTCAATATGTGATTTTGTTATGCGGTATTTCAAGTTGACTGAGTTCTTTCTCGATTGGCTATTGGTGATCTAGCTACTATGTTGACTGTATCTTGTGGAGTTCTTTCATGATGAACACTTCAAGTTTAAATCTGATTGATTTCCATGTCAGGTTGAGGAATTAGGCAGACCAGTGAGTTTCGGTGAGGTTTTCATCAGGGCTAATACGAAGAAGGATGGGACCTTTGCAGATAAAAAAGCAGAGCAAGTTGCTGAGCTCTATATGCAGAAAAAGCAAGAGAAGATGTCTAACCTCGAGTCTGGGACCATAGAGATTTATGATGGTCGTCATCCGCAACTATCCATTGAAGAGGATAACGAGCTTTTTATTCAGGTTAACTGCTTCCTTCCCTAAGTTGTTATCTTTTGGATTTTGATTGATGATAGTGTTTGTTATTAATTTTATTTATTTTCTTTTGGTAGTAAACGTTCACAAACGATAGAGGAGACCTCTTTGGCATTGGAAGCCTCAAGAATCCGCTCAAGGGAAAGGGAAAACACCATGAAACGTCTGCTTCTTTCCAGCATATGCAACAACAGCTTGAAGCGGCTCAAAGGAAATTGGAGGAACAAGCTGCTCATATCTCCCAGCAAGAATCAGATAATGCTCGACTTGCAGCTGCTCAAAAGGCCCACACCGCCGAGCTTGCGATTGTCAACAAGTTCTTGAAAACGGACAACCGCTTCCTCGCTTTCCTTGCCTAAGAAACAGATGCTGATGGTCCATACTCTCCTCTCCACTGATTTAGCTAACTTCTTTCTCCCTTCTCCCTTGAAACTTTAAACTTAAAACTTATGTTATCTTTTGGAAATCGAAAGAACTTGTTTTTCCATTTTTGTTTAGAACATGAAAGTTATGTTATTTTGTTGTATGAATTCGTAGCTTGGTGTATAATATTTGATGTTGATGTTTATGTTTATCAGATTGTTTCACTTCTGTTTAGAGTTTACAGTTTCAAGTTTTATTGCCAACCCAATTTAACTGCTAAACAAATTAAAAGGAAAAGGAAAAGATTGAAAGGACAGATATTTGTGATTTGATTATAGAGATTGCATAAAGAATGAGCTGCCGTTCTTAGTGATTAGCATGTTATATATGCTTGGGTATTAATGATTTAGGTATTTTACCACTCAGTCAATTAAACTAAAGCTCACACTACCTGATATGCTCAAATTAATACCATAAAAGTACTAAAACAGTAGTTATAGTATAGCTAGGGGCCGAACCACAAAGACTCACAGAGATCACACAATAGATTATATAGTGTCAAATCAAGCTAAGCAAAACATATGTTATTGAAAGCAGTGCATAAATTAAAAGAGTTGTAATTCAATTGGAGGAATATAGGCTCAGGGTTTTTCTCAGGAACTCAATGAATGCAGATAAACTAACTAACATGATTTAGATTTAGCGCAATTCTTGAACTCAAATCACTAAGGTATAATAAACCAACTCTCGCTGCGAGAATTATCTAAATCTAAATCCTAGGAATTCCAAATCTCTTTGCGAATCCTAAAGTCTAAATCAGCTTTAATATCAGGGGGATAGATGCTGATGTGCCTATTGATGATCAACTACCAGAGGAAGCCATTTACTTCATCGAAACTAGGTTTCAAAGTGGTTTCACCGAAATTCTGCAATTCCCACGAATTGCTGGGTTGGGTATCGATCAACACTCTCCTAGTGTCGTTCGACACCATACGATTCCCGACCATGTTTTGACTGTGGAACATCTTGGTATTTCTGAAGACTATCTCGTTGCTGCAGCAGATTCTGATTTTCCATGGTATGCTGACATTGCCAACTACCTCGCTGCTGGGACAGAGCCAAAGCACCTATCAAAATACACCAAAAAGAAGTTTATGCGAGACATACGGCGCTACTTCTGGGACGAGCCTTACCTGTTGATATATCATGGTTTTTATCCTATTTAGACCATTGATATAAGTCCTTTTTATAGAGTCTTTATAGTGTTTTGTAGTGTTTTAGAGTCTTTTACAGGTCATAGCACGTTTGGAGGATTATTGGAAGTATTGGAGCTTTCTGGAGCAGTTTGGAGCAGAGCTAAAGATCGTGTTGCTGAGTACCTGTTTTCACGGCCAGTATCGATCGATACCCCCTGGTATCGATCGATACCCATCACAGCAAGACACGACCCGCGAGTTTTCCAAGACTTGAAGAATTGCAAAAGTGCCCAGAAGTCTTT
>PKML01030808.1:93755-105550 GCA_002933935.1 Eutrema yunnanense
ATCAGAGCAGATGGAAAGTGAATAATCTTGTCTTACAAGTTTAAGAGTTTTGAATGTGTTGTCTATGTGAAGCACATTGAAAACGATGTTGGAGATATTTAGAGAGGTTTTGTTTGAAACTCTGTCGCAGCTAAGCTTCAGAGATGGATGACCACAAGGTTCGCCACGTTTTTCTCCCCAAAAGGGGAATTTTGCTGTGACGTTTCCACACTCGAACACAGAGTCGCATGACAAGATAGCTGGGTTGCTTAGAGCACAAGGTAGGTTATGAAAAAGGAATATGAACAATATCACCAAACTAAGCCCTAGTTCGGGATAATCCATTACCCTTTTTTTAGAAAAAAAGTATATTTCGTTTTTGTTTCTTGGAGAAATTGTTAAGAAGAGGAAAAGTACAAAAAACAAAAACTCTACTAAAGGAAATGAAGTCAAGAAGCAGAGAAAGGTCCTCTGTTTCACACAAAATGTGATTTTGATTTTAACTCTTTATGCTTCTGTCTAATAAATAAACTCAGTTTCAAAGAGTCAAAAAAGAAAACAAGAAACGTTGGGAGACTTGGATATGCTTAAGGACCAAGTCAACAGTGAAAGTGACATACAAAAAGACTTTTTTTTTTTTTTTAATTACTAAGAGATTATGGGCCAAAACCCGTACATCCCCAGAGTATTTTATATGATCCCGTCCCAAGCGTCACTCGATACAAAAAGACTTGAAGAGTAATCATTGTTATATATATACTTTTCACTCACCCAAAAAAGTTTAGAGGTCATTCCTTATAACACCCACAACTCCACTACTTTGATAATCTTGTGGAGAATCTTGTTAATGTATAAGAAAGTCTCATTTATAACACCCACAACTCCACTACTATGAATATCTCATGTAAAGAGTCTTTTGTAGATTTCTGTTTACCAAGACTTTAGAGCCATGTTTTGTAGCTTTCATATATCATTGTCCATTAGTTTTGAGTTGAAAGGCCATGTTTTCTAAAACCAAATAAAATATTATTTTTTGTTGATATTAATTTCTTCTGTTTTTGTAGAACGACTTAAATGGCAAGTGCCGGTGCAGAAACTTTGCTTGGAAAAGTCAGGCAAAGTAGAAAAGGGGCACAAAATATACTAATGAAGAAAATCTCCAAAAGGGTTTCAAAAGAAAGATGAAAGACTTGACCGTAATTGGCCCTTTCCTTTACTCTCCACCTTCTTTGTCAGTTTCAGACAATTTGAAATAATGAAGAGTGGAACAAGATAGAGACTCTTCGGTAATTACATGGAAATTGAACGATGTTGATGAAGAAGAAGAAGAAATTGTGATATAGAAAAGAGTCAGTTTCATGGTAAGGACGACTTAAATGGCAAGTGCCGTTGCAAAAATTTTACTTGGAAAAGCAGGCAAAGTAAGACTTGACCGTAATTGGCCCTTCCTTTACTCTCCACTTTCTTTGTCAGTTTCAGACAATTTCAAATAATGAAGAGTGGAACAAGATAAAGACTCTTCAGTATCTACCATGGAAATTGAATGATGTTGATGAAGAAGACGACGAAGAAGTTGTGCTAAAGGAATGAGACAGAGTTTTGGTAAGGAAGAATTCCTTCCATACCCTGAAAATGACTTGATGGAAATTTTGTATGCCAAGTTGCTGGAGATATATCAAGACTTCTAGACCACTCAAGTTTCTATCTTCTCTCTTGAACTCACTAAGAAGTAAGGTATGTCTTAACACTACTAAAACCAACATAAGGAAGATTGAAAGGAAAAGATATTTGTGATTTGATTAGAGAGATTGCATAAAGAATGAGCTGCGGTTCTTAGTGATTAGCATGTTATATATGCTTGGGTATTAATGATTTAGGTATTTTACCACTCAGTCAAATAAACTAAAGCTCACACTACCTGATATGCTCAAATTAATACCCTAAAAGTACTAAAGCAGTAGTTATAGTATAGCTAGGGGTCGAACCACAAAGACTCACGGAGATCACACAATAGATTATATAGTGTCAAATCAAGCTAAGCAAAACAGATGTAATTGAAAGCAGTGCAGAAATTAAAAGAGTTATAATTCAATTGGAGGAATATAGGCTGAGGTTTTTTTTCAGGAACTCAATGAATGCAGATAAACTAACTAACAAGATTTAAATTTAGCGCAATTCTCGCTGCGAGAATTATCTAAATCAAAATCCTAGGAATTCCAAATCTCTTTGCGAATCCTAAAGTCTAAATCAGCTTTAATATCAGGTTTGATATGTTCACAAATCAATTAAACCAAATCTCTTTGCGAATAATCAATTTGCTCACCTAAGGTTCTATCATGTAATTAATCGCACTATCGTGCCTAATCAATTATCCTTAGATCTAAGTTCCATATTCGTCAACCTAGAATTAACTTTGACAACAACCTAAGGCGAAGAACTAATTCAGATATTGAATCCTAATAAATTAATCAACCTAGCATTCAGAGAAAACCCTTATGAGAACCCTGAACCTAAAGTGGATCTACTCATACATGGAGAATGAAACAATCAACATAACTGAATAAATCATCAAATAAAACAGAAAGAGTAATAAGAAGGTTTGAAATCTGATCTCGGACGAAGGGAGTTTCAGATTTGTCTTCCTCACAAAACCAAAGTAAAATAAAGCATAGCCATGAAAGTAGCTGTAAAATCCCTATAAATAACCTATATCACGTTATGGGGTTTCTTGTAAATATTAAAGACTTTTGGGCACTTTTGCAATTCTTCAAGTCTTAGAAAACTCGCGGATCGTGTCTGCTTTTTGATGGGTATCGATCGATACTAGCCAGTATCGATCGATACCAAGGCTTCATATCGGGTTCTCAGCAACACGAACTTCTGATTTTCTCCAAATGCTCCAGAAAGCTCCAATATCTCCAATAATGCTCCCAACGTGCTATAACCTGTAAAAGATTCTAAAAGACTCCAAAATAGACTTTTGGCTTAGCTTAATTCTCAACTATATAATCTATTGCGCGTTTCTCTGAGTCTTCTGTGGTTCGACCCCTAGCTATACTATAACAACTGCTTTAGTACTTTAGGGTATTAAATTGAGCATATCAATTTTGGCGCCGTTGCCGGGGACTCAATTCGCCATTAGATTTTAGCTAAGAAATTCGTCTAAATCGCCCGAGTATCGATCGATACCCTTGAGTATCGATCGATACCCGTCGTAAATTTTAGTTACTTACGCTCTTTACTTTTGGATTTCAGGTGCATGCCTAATGGAGACACCAGAAGCAAAAAGAGCAATCCGCTAGTTGATCTATCACTGGAACAGCTAGCACAAGTGGAACGCACAAACAGGAAAGCAAAGATATCAGCTAAGATGAACAACAATCAGTTGGTTCGTGATGCAGTTGGTGCTTACAGAGACCAAGAGGGTCGGTTGTGCGATGAGCAAGGGCAACGTCTAGATGGAGAGGGGATCGTCATACACCCTGCTCCTGTTGTCGCTGAGAATGCCGCTGGGAACGCAGGGAACGCTGTGGTTAATCGTGGAAGAACGATTGGTGAATACAACAGGCCGGATCAGTTTTTCGCCAATCGGTCTGCGATTCGTCCTCCTGCATTTGAGAGGAACGACTTTGAGCTGAAGCCTGCTTACTTTACTCTTGTGGGACAGCATCTCTTTCATGATCTTCCTCATGAACATCCAATGGACCATGTAGAGAGGTTCGAGGACTTGGTCACTAGCATCAAGAGCAATGGAGTGTCCTACGACTATCTCTTCTGCAAGCTCTTCCCCTACTCTCTAGGTGGAGAAGCGACCTACTAGCTGAGGCAACTACCTTCTGGTTCGCTAACTACATGGGAGGACACTAAGCGAGCCTTCCTGATTAACTTCTATGACGATGCACGATCTGAGGATCTAAGGAATAAGATCTCCACCTTTTCTCAAGGACCTACTGAGGCGTTCAAGGCTGCTTGGACGAGATTCAGATCGTATCAGAGAGATTGCCCACATCACGGATACTCTGATGTGCAGCTGCTGGGTATCTTCTTTAGTGGAGTAGATTGGAGGTATCAGATGGCTCTGGACTCTTCGAGCAATGGTAATTTCAACACTAGGTACCTTGAGGATGCTTATGTGTTGATTAAAAACTTTGCATCTAGTAGTAGCACCAAGAGCGCAGACTTCGAGCGCAAGAAGCTGGCTGGTAACATGGATGGGTCGCAAATCGCTGAAATTAAAGCTCAGCTGGATTCTATGCACAGTCTTCTGCTGGGAAAGACAACAAAGGCCGTCCACTTTGCTGCTGAGAATGAAGTAGTAGATTGTAACTACGTTGGTGGTTCTGGTTTTCAGGGTCAGCGATTTGGGTACAACACCAATCGAAACTTCACCAACTATGGTCAGCAAGGAGGGTATCAATCCCCACCACCCAAAACTCCTGAGAGTAAGATTGAGGCTATGCTTGAACAGCTGGTTCAAGGGCAGGAGAAGATGACGGTAACCTTCAATGGGAAATTGGATGATTTGTACACCGATTTGAGTGGAAGGATCGAGGCTCTAAAGACAAGCCACATGATGCTGGAGACGCAAGTAGCTCAGACTGCAGCAAATTCCAAGGGAAAGACAGTTCATTCACACAATGCACACGTCAATGCAATCTCCTCATGAGCAGAAAATCTCGAAGATGATCCTGAAATCGCCAAGACATCGATCGATACCCCCAGGTGTCGATCGATGCCATTTACAATTCTGAAACGGGACACTTCAAAAACCCGTCTATCGATCGATACCCCATTGGTATCGGTCGATACTGAGGCGATTACAGAGGAGACACCTGAGATGTCGACTGTGGTGCCTAAAATACTTCCTGAGAGGGTCTATATACCAAGGATACCTTATCCCAGAGCTCTTGAGAAGGCTAAGAAGGAAGTAGAGGATGCCAAATGCAAGGCTATAATGGATAATCTGATTGTGGAGCCTCTTGGTGATGATAAATCTGTCAAGGATGATTCAAAAGCAAGAGTATCGATCGATACCCTACCTGGTATCGATCGATACCCATCGCAGGACAAGCCAGAAATTATGAAACTACCTGAGCTGATTGAAGAAAGAGTTCGCAAACCCAAGAAGGTGAATCATGTTCCTAAACACCTCCGAGATCCTATCACTCCAAAGCAGCTGCGTGGTTTTGAAAAGATGGTACGAAGGATTTCCCCTGATTCAACCTTTGAAGAAGCTCTAGAGTGCCGTCCTCTGCTAAGTCACTTCAAAGATTGCAGAGAAACTGAGGAAGAGATTAAGGCACTCTTCATTAAAGCTAGAGGTACACCTCCACTGAGACAGCTGACCCAAAGAGAAGATCCAGGGAAATTCGCGGTTCCATGCTCTATATCTGGAGTTGATTTCAAAGAGTCTCTCGTTGACTCAGGAGCTAGTGTCAATGTCATCTCAAGGGCAATTGCAGAGCGGTTGGGGGCTGATATTCGATCACCAAAGGTATCTATCACACTCGCGAACGACTCCACCTCACTTCCATACGGTACAATCTCTGCTCTGCTGGTCAAGATAGGAGATTGTCTGGTGCCGACTGATTTTCAGGTTGTGGAGATGGGTGCGATATCTCGTATGCCTATACTTTTGGGACGACCGTTTATGGCTACTGCTGGCGTGATCATAGACACGCCTAATAAGAGAATCTCTTTCTCTTACATAGACGGAGGGGTCTATTATGATGTCATTCCCCCTAGGAGTGTTTCCACACGTGTCTCTAGCATCGAGGTTGTTACAAAAATGTCGCTAGCAGTTGATCTTTTGGAAGAGCCTCCTGATGAGCCTATCGTCGCAGACGTTCCAGCTGAACCGCCCAGCATTCCCAAAGAAGTTGTCAAGAAATCTAAGGCAACAAAGAAGAAGGCCAAGAGCAACAACACGGTCGAGAATCCCCATGTCACTCTGATCCCTCAGAAGTGCGATGGAGATTCGATTGAGTATAAGGTCAAGTGCAAAGGAGCCTCCAAACCATTCTCCAAGGCTAGAGTACTTCTCACTTCTGAGCTGAAAGAGAAAGGACAGGAGTTTGTGGACAGCATGATGAGCAGAACTCTGACATTAGCAATGTCGAGTTGTGGAGCTTGTTTTGATGCAAGCTCTCACTCTTATCCAGCCTGAAGGGCGTTACAATCAAGCTATTGACGTTAAACGAGCGCTTGGTGGGAGGCAACCCACTGGTGAGTCTGTTTTTGATTCGTTTTTCTTTTTATTTTCGTTCGTTATGTGTTCGTGTCAGGATAAACAAAGAGCAACTCGAAATCGCCTTAGCATCGATCGATACCCCATTGGTATCGATCGACACCGATCGCGAAAATACGGTTCATCAAGTCGATTTAAGCCTGGTATCGATCGATACCAGGCTGTGTGTCGATCGATACTTGACGTTCCAGCAAGGTAACTTCTTGTTTCTCTTCATGTTATCTTCTTCCTTTGTTTCTTTTACCTACTCTAGGCTAGATAACACTGGAGACAGTGTTGTTCAAGTCTGGGGGAGGTGTCTGCTGACATTGTTTTCGTTTTTCTTAGAGTCAGTCGTTTTATCGAGTCAAAATTGTTTTATTGAGTCAAAAACCTGTTGGAGATAACGATCATGTGCTTGAGTTGTTGCTTTGATTTTGTTTTTGAGTGCACAGTGTTACAGGATCAGTTCTAGATCGACTAATGAAAAATCCAAGGACTGACAAGTTGACTAGAAAACATCCATGTCTCCAGCAGAGTTCTTCTGAAGCCTGAGCCAAATTTTTGCACTTCATCAATGTGGTTAGTGTTTTTAGAGCTTGATTCATCATTCATATCTGATAAAGGAACCCATGTGTTTAGAGTTATGGTATCTCTCTCCCCTGTTATAAGTTGATAGATAAGAGCATAAAAGATTGAAATGATTTTCTTCTGAGTAGAGGGTTAGGAAAATTTCCAGCGATCCCATTATTCTACTTAAGAGGGAATGATCACACAAAGGTTTGGAAGCGAGGCTAGGATTTTCCTATGATGCCATTATTCGCCTACATCCTTTGATACATAGAGAGGGAAGAACCGGGGATTTGGTGGCAAACACCATCAATACTCGCGTCTCATACCTTGATATGTATATGCTAAGCTGAAAATAAAAAAATAATAAGAACATAATAAGTAATAAGTCTGGGGGAGAGAAATTGATACAAGAAGTGTGAAAAGGGTGGTTCCTTTGTTATGATATTGTCTGGTAAAGAGTCTAGAAGGTTCTTGAATATTAACTGCAGCGATGAAACTGGCGATGAGGGCTTTACTTGAACAATGCTGTGGGATTTTGTGTGGAGTCTGGAAAAGCTGCGAATGTCTACGGAGAAGTACATGGTGGTTAGATCGAAAGCTGATCAGGTGACATTTGGGTACTTGGGAAAAGGGTCTTTTCGATGGTTCAGGAACAGGTGAGTCTCTACGTTTTCAAACCTCTTTCTCTGTTTAGTCTTTTATTTGCTTGAGGGCAAGCAAAGGCTAAGTCTGGGGGAGTTGATATATCATGGTTTTTACCCTGTTTAAGCCATGATATAAGTCCTTTTATAGAGTCTTTTATAGTATTTTGGAGTCTTTTAGAGTCTTTTGCAGGTTTTAGCACATTTGGAGTATTCTTGGAGATATTGGAGTTTATGGAGCATTCTGGAGCGAAACTGAAGTCTGCTGGCTAAAATACCCGAATTCACGTCCAGTATCGATCGATACCCCCTGGTATCGATCGATACCCATCGAAGCAGATTTCAAAGTCGCGACTTAATGAAGTTTGAAGAATTGCAAAAAGTGCCCAGAAGTCTCTGATAATTACAAGAAGACCCCAAGTCGTGTTTTAGGTTATAAATAGGAGTTTTAAGCCATCTGTTTAGGCTATGCCCTTTTATGCCTTTTTATGCTTTATTTTCTCTGGTTTTGAGACAAGTCTGATTTCCCTTCGTCCGAGATCAGATCTCAAGAACCTTTGTTATTATTCTATTGATGATTTATTCAAACATGTCTTTTGATTCAATTGCCATGTCTGAGTAGATCCACCTTAGGTTTAGGGTTTTCTCATAAAGGATTTCTTTGAATGCTAGGTTAATTATCTTATTAGGATTCACCATCTGAATTATAGTTCTTCACCTTAGGTTGTGTTCATAGCTAATTCTAGGTTGATAAATCTGGAACTTAGATCTTAGGATAATTGATTAGGCACGAGAGTGCGATTAATTACCTGATAGAACCTAGGTGAGCAAATTGATTATTCGCAAAGAGATTTGGTTTAATTGATTTGTGAACATATCAAACCTGATATTAAAGCTGATTTAGACTTTAGGATTCGCAAAGAGATTTGGAATTCCTAGGATTTAGATTTAGATAGTTTTCGCAACGAGAGTTGGTTAGCTATATCTTAGTGATTTGAGTTCAAGAACCGTGCTAAATCTGAATCATGTTAGTTAGTTTATCTGCATTCATTGATTTCCTGAGAAAAACTCTGGGCCTATATCTTCCGATTGATTTACAACCCTTTTCAATTTCTGCATTGTTTTTAATTACATCTGTTTGGCTTAGCGTAATTCGACACTATAGAATCTATTGTGTGATCTCTGTGAGTCTTTGTGGTTCGACCCCTAGCTATACTATTA
Source organism: Eutrema yunnanense (assembly GCA_002933935.1). Taxonomy (NCBI): domain Eukaryota; kingdom Viridiplantae; phylum Streptophyta; class Magnoliopsida; order Brassicales; family Brassicaceae; genus Eutrema; species Eutrema yunnanense. Next base: position 102,396 of record PKML01030808.1, read on the forward strand.
CAACTGCTTTAGTACTTTAGGGTATTAAATTGAGCACATCAATTTTGGCGCCGTTGCCGGGGACTCATATTCGCCATTAGATTTTAGTTTAGAGTTTCGACTAAGTTCGTCGGTATCGATCGATACTCACTAGTATCGGTCGATACTCCGGCGATTTCTTTGTTGGTATCGATCGACACCACTTGGTATCGATCGATACTCGCGCATTTTTTTCTGGTTACTTACGTGCCTTGTCTAGTGTTTTGTTTGCAGGTGCATGCCTGTTCGTGAAACCAGGAGCAACAAGAGCACACAGCTAGTTGAACTGTCACTGGAACAGCTAGCGCTTGTGGAACGCACAAACAGAAAGACCAAGCAAACATCAGGGATGAACAACCCTGTGGTTTTAAGAGCTGATGAGGCTGGGATTCTGAGAGACCAAGAGGGTCACATGTGTAATGAGAGAGGGCAGCGACTTGATGAAGCTGGGAACGTCGTTGTCCCTGCTGCGGTTATGGAGATTGTCGCGCCAGCTGGGCGCGCCAACGTTGGGAATGCAGCAGGTAATCGTGGAAGGACGATTGGTGAATGCAACAGGCCTGACCAGTTTTTCGCTAATCTGTCAGCAATTCGTCCTCCTGCATTCGAGAGGAATGACTTTGAGCTGAAGCCTGCTTACTTCACTCTAGTGGGACAGCATCTCTTTCATGGTCTTCCTCATGAACATCCAATGGACCATGTAGAGAGGTTCGAGGACTTGGTCACTAGCATCAAGAGCAATGGAGTGTCCTACGACTACCTCTTCTGCAAGCTTTTCCCCTACTCTCTAGGTGGAGAAGCGACCTACTGGCTGAGGCAGCTACCTGCTGGATCGCTAACTAATTGGGAGGACACCAAGAGGGCATTCCTGATTAATTTCTACGATGATGGACGATCTGAAGATCTGAGGAATAAGATCTCTACTTTTTCTCAAGGACCTACTGAGGCGTTCAAGGCTGCTTGGACAAGATTCAAATCGTACCAGAGGGATTGTCCACATCATGGATACTCAGATGTACAGCTGCTGGGCACTTTCTACAGAGGAGTAGATTGGAGATATCAGATGGGTCTGGACTCTTCAAGCAATGGTAATTTCAACACCAGATATCCTGAGGATGCTATTGTGTTGATTGAGAACTTTGCCTCTAGTAGTAGCACCAAGAGCGCAGATTTCGAGCGTAAGAGGCTGGCTGGTAATCAGGATGGGTCGCAGATCGCTGAACTGAAAGCTCAGCTGGATTCAATGCACAGTCTTCTGCTGGGAAAGACAACAAAGGCCATCCACTTTGCTGCTGAGAATGAAGTGGAAGATTGTAACTACGTTGGTGGTTCTGGTTTTCAGGGTCAGAGATCTGGGTACAACACCAATCGAAACTTCACCAACTACGGTCATCAAGGAGGGTACCAATCCCCACCACCCAAAGCTCCTGAGAACAAGATTGAAGCTATGTTTGAAACGCTCGTTCAAGGACAGCAGCAAATCACAGTGAACTTCAATGGTAAGATGGACATCATGTACTCCGATTTGAGTGAAAGGATCGATGCTCTAAAAACGAGCCACATGATGCTGGAGACGCAAGTAGCTCAGACTGCAGCAAATTCCAAGGGAAAGGCGGTTCAATCACACAATGCACACGTCAATGCCATCAGCTTACGTGCAGAAAATCTCGAAGCCGTTCCTGAAATCGCACAAGCATCGATCAATACTCCACAGTATCGATCGATACCAGCCCAAACGTCTGCTAGAATGGATTCAATCACCCGTGTATCGATCGATACCCCATTGGTATCGGTCGATACTAAGGTGATTTCTGAGGAGACAACAGAGAGTTCTACTGTGGTGCCTAAGGTCGTTGCAGAACGAGTGTATGTAACCAGGATGCCTTATCCTATGGTTCCTAAGCTGACAAGGGAGGAATGGGAGATTGCTAAACTACAGTATATGCTGGATAACCCGAACGTGGAGCTTCTTTCTGATGAAGATGTACTTGTCAGGAATGATTCAAATCGCATGGCATCGATCGATACCCTACCTGGTGTCGATCGATACCCCTCGCAGAACGGACCAGAAGTTATGAAAACACCTGAGGTGATCGGAGAAAGAGTTCGTAATTCACTACAACCGCGGAAATTGACACAGAGGGAAGACCCAGGGAAATTCGCTGTTCCATGCTCCATCTCAGGAGTTAATTTCAAAGAGTCTCTTGTTGACTCAGGGGCTAGTGTCAATGTCATCTCAAAGACAATTGCAGAGCGGTTAGGGGCTACTATTCTATCTCCTAAGACATCTATCACGTTTGCAAACGTTTCCACCTCACTTCCATATGGTGAAATCTCTGGTTTGCTTGTCAAAGTAGGAGACTGTCTGCTGCCTACTGATTTTCAGGTTGTGGAGATGGGTGCGATATCTCGTATGCCTATACTCCTGGGACGACCGTTCATGGCCACTGCTGGCGCAATCATAGACACACCTAATAAGAGACTATCTTTCTCTTACATTGACGGTGATGTCTACTATGATGCCATTCCACCTAGGAGTATTCCCACACGTGCCTCTAGCATCCAGGTTATCACAGGAGAGTCGCTGGTAATTGATCTTTTGGAAGAACCTCCTGATGAGCCTACTGTCGCAGATGTTCCAGCTGAACGGCCCAACATCCCCAAGAAGAAGGCCAAGGCAACAACAAAGCAGAAGAAGGCCAAGGGCAAGAAGGTCGAGAATCCCCATGTCACTTTGATACCTCATAAGTGCAATGGAGATTCGATTGAGTATAAGGTCAAATGCATAGGAGCCTTGAAACCATTCTCCAAGGCCAGAGTCCTTCTCACTTCTGAGCTGAAAGAGAAAGGGCAGGAGTTTGTGGACAGCATGCTAAGCAGAACGCTGAAGCTAGTAATGTCAAGTGATGGAGCCTGTTTTGATGCAAGCTCTCATTCTTATCCAGCCTGAAGGGCGTTATAGTCAAGCTATTGACGTTAAACGAGCGCTTGGTGGGAGGCAACCCACTGGTGAGTCTGTTTTTTTATTCGTTTTTCTTTTTATTTTCGTTCGTTTTATGTTTGAGTCAGGATAAACAAGGAGCAAAACTCGAAATCGCCTAAGCATCGATCGATACCCCACTGGTATCGATCGACAC
>PKML01030808.1:118237-140737 GCA_002933935.1 Eutrema yunnanense
TATCACAAACGAGAGTTTGCTCTTGATTTGGTGATTAACAAAGTGATTAGTGCCACGACGGTGGATTAGTCATAATTATGAATCCCATGTTCTAGGATAGAGTTTAATGCTTCCGAATGATTCGTTGTTTGATCGTATTCCATCGCCTTGATAGCTTAGTCCGTGATCCAACTCTTATATCTTTGTTTTCCCTTCTTGCAATTAGTTTCCTTTAGTTCATAAATAGAAAAACACAAAAACATCGCTCTAGCTTAGGAAGTTTCATGCATTCCTAGTGTGTCAACCTTAGCCTCTTCGGTTCGATAACCTCTTATACTACAACGAGGTATTGATTCGGGACTCGCAAAAGTCCCTACTTATCACTCATGTTTACTAAACCTAGCGACTAATCCACTCTCGTGCTCATAGAATTCTAGGTCAGCGTTAAAGAGCAGGTTCAATATGCTCACGAATCGCCTTAGCATCAACTCTCGCAGGCTAAGGACGATTCGCTTGCTTATGTCTTTCTATGCTACCTAATCCACTCTCTTGCTCATACGTTAAACTATACCCTAATCCACTCTCGTGCTCATAGGTTAAACTCTACCCTAATCCACTCTAGTGCTCATAGGGTAAGCCACACCCTAGTTCATAGACCTAGCGGTTAGCTCAAGCCTAAGCAATAAACACAACAATAAGCGAAAACCACAAAAGATAAATCCCTATTTGTGTCTAATTCAATGATTCATGGATCCCCTTGAAACCCTAAACCCAACTATGGAACTACTCAGACATGGTAATGGAGAACAAGCAAGGAGATAAGAAACTCATAATATTAAAAGAGAGAAAGGGTTTAGAATTCTTCTCAATAGATGCAGAGATTCTTCTCCAAAGCTTACAATGATCAAGAGCAAAAAGTCTGAATAGAAAAATAGAGCGTAGCCGTCTAAAAGGCTAAAAATAGAGTATATATAGGTTATACGTCGAATTAGGTCAAAACATGCAGTTCCGGGGGCAAAACAGGAAATTCAGAAATTTCCTTTTTTCTCTCGCAGGCACGCAACGACCGATGCACTCCTTGCATCGGTCGATGCCATTCTCTCGGGTGGTCCCGAACCGACTGATGCACTCATTGCATCGGTCGATGCCATTCTCTCGGGTGGTCCTGAACCGACTGATGCACTCCTTGCATCGGTCGATGCCAATCTCTCGGGCAAGCTTGAACCGACCGATGCAAGTGCATCGGTCGGTTCCAATCTCTCGGGCAAGCTTGAACAGACCGATGCAAGTGCATCGGTCGATGCCAATCTCTCGGATAAGCTTGAACCGACCGATGCAAGGAGTGCATCGGTCGATGCCAATCTCTCGGGTGGTGCTTGCATCGGTCGATGCACTCCTTGCATCGGTCGATGGACTCCTTGCATCGGTCGATGGACTCCTTGCATCGGTCGATGCACTCCTTGCATCGACCGATTATGCTCTTTTCTTCACGGTTCCATGCGTTTTTGCCCACGTAGCTCCAGTTTATTCCTTAGATGCCTTTTTACCTGAGATAACTGAATAAAGGATTAAAAAACTCTAAAAACGAACTTTGACTCGATAAAACATTTGAAAGGAATACTAAACATGCGTTAGAAAACGACAAAAACCAAGCATATCAATTTACCAATTGCAAAACTTAGGTATTATAGGTGCGGTATGTGTAACTTAAGTGGCTGCAAATCAGACTTATGAGCAAGCTGTTATTTTCTGTTTTTGTCAGGTTGCATAATACTGCATAAATTTGGCAAGGGGAAGAACTAATATGATATGCATAAGAAAATTGCTGATAGTTCAAGAAAACATACCACTAGATCCAGATGGATTCATTCGGCTGCATTTTATTTCCGATGAAGAGTTTGTCTTGCAGCAAACTGGAGTGGCAACATCGTAGCCGCAGATTCCACTAGTGGATTGACATTCTTTACACGGTCTCTCATCAATCCTTAGCTTCACCTCAAATCCTTCTTTAAGAACACTTTCCAAACGGGTCAAATTCAAATTCAAAGTCATAACTCGTTGGAACAGTGATGTTGAAACTCGCACCACAGTTTTCATGATTTTTATTGTTCCGATGCACTGAGGCAACACCAATCTTTCGACATGTGAAATTCGCAGGATTGTGAAGATGAGGTTCACAGAGATAGTAAACAAAGAGGGTCTTGTAGTGAGTGTGCCATTAGAAATGTATTCCTAGACTAGGAGTAGCTCTCTGCTATGTCTTGTTGTGCATCTGTATAGAATCACTAGGTTCGGGTGTTTTAAGGACTTCAAGATGTCGATCTCGTTCTTGAATTGCTCCACGTGTCTGAGCGATCTCTCGAAGAGTCGTTTTATAGCCACAGCTCGTCTGTCCTTTAGTACGAGCTGTCCTTTAGTATGCCTTCAGAATTTCATATGCGTTTAAAAGCCAAGTTTTGGAGCTTATTTGGTACATAACCGAGTTTTGTTCTTACCGAAGTAGATAGTACCGAAGTAGATAGTACCGAAGCCTCCATCTCCAAGCTCTCTAGAAAAAATCTCAGTGGCTTCCTCTAGTTCTTCTTAGCTGAAGACATGAACTCCAAAGTATACGCTTCTGTTTGGGAGGTTAGAGATCGAGGGCAGAAAAGAGTGGTTGCTTCCCGAGATTATTGTTGAAAGGCCTTCGCTTGTGTATTGAGCTGCCAGTTTCTTCCTTCTCCAGTTGATGAAACATAACAAACCTCCGACTAAAAGAGTGGCACCCAAGAATCCACTAGCAAATCCGATGCCTAGATACAAAAGAAAAAGACATGAGCTTCGTTAGATTATGCTGTTTCAAAGGTATGTTCTATTGAAATTAGTTTCCTTGAAAGGAAAAGAATAGACACCAACTTATTTTGCTTTTTTGGAGAGACCTACACGAACAAATACCATAAGAAAAATGGCAGTTCAAACTCAAGGCATAACTTAGAATCGTGATTGAAACAAAGCTTGAAAGTTAAGGGAGTTTCTCTAGATGGTCATCAGAAAAGGAATGTAAATCATATTCATGTTAGCTTAACTAGTTCCACTGAAAAAGTCAGGTCGGTCGGTGGGGGAGTCTGGAGTGGTTGAGGAAGGGAGAAGATCTGGTTCTTGTGAAGAATATTAGCAAATCAGCTTAGATCAGTCAAAATATTCAGAGAAACAGGGCAAAAGAAATCATTACCCTTTTGACAAGTAGCTTATGAGGCCATTTTATACAATAGCAGACGAATCCTCCGAGCTCTGATTATATCCATAAGCACCCCCTGATGTTACACATCGTGAACAATGACTGTTGAATCTAAGCTCGAAACCCTTATTTAGATCCTTCTTTATAGTCTCCAAAGTCTGATTTCTTTCTTCTATTCTCAAGGCAGATCGAGAGACTGGAATATTGACTTTTCTTTCACACAATGCACTTAATCCATCTAAGATTGCTCTATTCCCAGAATGTGTGAAGGGGACGAAACAATGTTACTGTGCCCACCAATATTATTCTCACATTCAAGCTGTCTAATGTAGCCATTGGGAAGAAAATTTATCCTTGGACCAAGACAGTCGTAGCAAAAAGCTAGGAGCTCGGTGTCTCGAGAAAATGGAAAGACATCTTGGTTGATCATTGAATTCTCAGGGTATTGGGGACAAAGATTGTTGAGATAATCCATTCTGGCAAGTCTTATGACACGAGACTCATAGTTCATCTCAAGGATTCCTTTGATCTTCTCATTATTGGTGGATCGAGTTGTCATCCATTGCCTCCACAGATTCTTGCAATGAATTAAAACTTGTAGGTCAATAGGATTATTTGACAAGAAAATGTTTGCTGAAACTCAAGTTGTTGAATTTATGAGATATCAATTAGGTAGCCATCAATAGAGAATGATCTGTCTTCTCTTATGGCATCACTTCCTATCTATTTTTCTTATGGTAAACAGATCACTGACATTAGTCTGAATGAAGTAGTTGATTGGTCTTTTAGGGAACTGCAGATGAAGTAGTTGATTGGTCTCATGGAAAACAACTTTGGGAACTTTCCAAAGAGAAGGACACTGTAATAACAAGATTGCCGCAACGGCGCTAATTAAACAGAAATAGTGAATTAAAATTAAACTGTAGTAATAAACTAAAATGTTTTTATCATTAATTTGTTTGGGACCATGTTCGATTGAACACATGAATGCATTGAGTATATATTTGCTTTTCTTAAACGGTTTGGGTATTGTTGAAACCCCCTTAGTCTAGTGGTTGACCAAATGGTTCATTAATGTTTATACACCAGAAAGTCCGTGGTTTGATTCCCAGAGGATGCCAATTTCTGCAAATTAATTCCCTTTTGATCGTAAATGACTATGGCGTGCCTTTTAGTCCGGCTTTCCACATCGATCTTGTCTTTCACTCCTCTGAGCCTTTTACCATTGTTTAATGGGTCTCTTTTAAGGAATTTCACTATGCATCATCTTCAGTCTAAGCGAAAATTCTAGCCTTGACGATTCACTTTCCCTCATACTGATGATTCATCCTCTTTGTTGGGGTCGGTTTTCACCCACTCGAGATTAACACTTCAAGACGACAAGGTATACTGAATCGAAGGAATAAGAAAGACCCGTGCCGCAACAAGATGACCGTGCACGGTCTGCCCCCAAAGGCTCCACCTCGGCGATTCTGTCTAAATAAGGATAAAGCCGAGCCGAGGTCGAAGCGATATCTTCTCTTAACCGAACTGAGACCGCACCAAGACGGAACAACTCACCCTGAAAAGCCAAACCCATCAGATCACAAATGGGCCGAGCTAACGGCCCAGATCATCGAGTGCCCTAGCCTAAGTCGGTGGCCGCATAAAGCGAAAAAGGAAATATTCCTTTTCCTCTCCGAGATTCTCGCTGACATAGACTTGTATAAGGGCATCTCCAACCCATCTCTATTTTTTGCTCTAAACTCTATTTTAGAGTCAATTCTTCTCCAACACAACTCTATTTTAGAGCCAAAAATAGAGTTTTTAATATTTGGCTCTATATTTAGAGTCAACTCTATTTTTTTTGTTCATGACTCTATTTTTAACTCTAAAATAGAGTGGCATTGGAGTAAAACTCAACTCCAAAATAGAGTTGCTCTATTTTAGAGTAAAAAATAGAGCAATACATTGGAGATGGTCTAAGTAGCATAATCGCTTGTAATAGGGGACATAAAAAGCTGATAGCAATATTACTCTTGTACTCAAACGCTTACGAACAACAATAAAAAAATCTATCTTTGGATCTCTTAATGTGTTTTCATCCCAGAAACTGATGTTCCCTTAAATGTCTTTTACAAATATTGATTGTGTGGACTTCGGCTCACACAGTTTGGCGCCGTCTATGGGGACAAGAAGCTTTATGACTCACAAAAACAGCAGGAACGAGATCTGAAGAGATGGCCAGAATGAGCAGAGAACCAGCGGTGATGCGAACAACAACGGCGGGAGTAAGATCGATCCCAGCGACATTCCCCTTGCAACCATGGAGACCACTTCGGCGCCTTTAGCCGAATTGAAAGATATGCTCGCCTCGCTGCTAAAGACGATGGAGAAGCAAGATAAGTTGAACCAAATCATATCGAAGCAAGTCGAGACTCTGACATCTGAAGGTCGGATCCAAGACCTCCAATCGGAATACCTAGGCTCGAACACGTGTCAAAGATGCTTATGAGGAGGCTCGGCCTCAACCCGGTAGCCCTTGACTTTTCAACGCCCGCAAGAACCTCGGCTGATGAAGGATTACCACCATTGCAACCGCCTGTGGTGATGAGGCCGCTCTTATTCAATCCACCTCGGTCGAATCTCAAAACGGAGCAACGAACCCCCGAGCCCATAAGATCTCGCCTCAGAACAATTGAAATCACCAATGGTGAAGCAATCCGAGACGAAGGAAACAACGCCTCGGGACGTATCGTAGGTGGCGAGCCCACCTCGGCAACGAAAAAGGCAAGATCCGTAAGAGACGTCCCTTGCTCGAGCCGGCGCAGCTCCGACACGACCATCCTCCACTTCTCTACACCCACGATGACGTCGTTAGAAAAGATCCCATCTTCGTACCTATTTGGAGGGGTGACACTAGCGGCGGTAAGACCGCTCTCATCCGATCCACCTCGATCGAATTACAAAACCATGCAGCAAACACCCGCAGCCGTAAGAACTTAGCTCGGAGCAACGATTGAAACTACCAGTTACAGGATAACCCGAACCAGAAGAACCAACACCTCCGGCGGGATCGTGAGTAGCGAACTCGCCTCGACGTTAGAAGGACTAAAAGCTGCGGAAAATATCCTCGCCCCGAGTTGGCTCAGCAACGAGCTGATAGAAGGGTTGAGCGAATGCAACGCGCTGACAAGTTATGGACATATCAAAGCCAACATGACGAGGCGATGAAGACAAGCCAACCTTCGATAGGTGAGATGAACAAGATCGAAGCATCCCCGATTCGAAACGATGCCAAGACACGAACCATCTATCCAAAGGTTCATCGCGCGATCGATACAGCGCCTGAGACCGATCAAAGGCCAGATAAAACGCTAAGAACTCCCTTTACGACAAAGATTACCGAGGCGATCATCCCCGATTAAGAAAAGGTCAGAATCCCATTCTACAACGGGTCGGCCGATCTTGTGGACCATATTAGAGTTTTCCTCATGGCAATGTGCCGAGCCGGGCTAGAGGAAAGTAAAGAGGACGCGAGATTTTGCCGACGATTCGCATAATCTTTTGGAGGATGGTGCACTCGACTGGTTCTCGAACCTAGAGCAAAACTCGATCGGCAACTTTCGACAACTGTCAGCTCAGTTTCTAAAGCATTTTACCGTGTTCATAGGGAAAGGAACCTCCGACGCTGACCCGTGGAGCCTGACTCATGGGCCGACGGAACCATTGCAGAGCTTCATAGAACGATTCAAAGCAACGACCTCCAGAGCAGGGGATGTGAACGATCAAGTTGCAATTAACGCACTAAAAAGGGGGTTATGTCACAAATCGTATTTCCGAAGAAACCTGATACTCCATGACGCCTTGCAGCGAGCCTCGGATTTTATTTCTTAGGAAAAATTGGAAGATGCTCCACCTCGAAGCCAGGCGAATGATTAATCGAGAATGCACCTCAGCGAGCGCAACACGATCTCTCCTGAAACGGTTATCCACCATCTGGGAAAGGTCCCATTCTACGACGGATTAACAGTCCCCGAAGCTTACATTACGTCTTTCCGCGTAGCAATGAGCCGAACCGATCTCGGAGGAAGCAAGGTCGGAGATGGATTTAGCTTATGGCTCTCGAAACATCTGCAAGGGGCTGCCCTCGTTTGGTTCTCAAAACTCGATCAACAATTTCCAACAATTATCTGTCGGACTCATAAGGTGTTTCTCTGCGATCACATAACGAGGAGCCTACGACCCCAATTTTTGGGCCCTAAGTCAAGGCCCAACGGAGTCGCTAAGGAGCTTCATGGAGCGTTTCAAAACGACACTTTCGAAGGAAGAAGGCGTGAGTGAATGAGTTGCACTGAACACACTAAAATGGGTGTTGTGGCACATATCAGATTTTCGAAGAGAAATCTCACTGATGATGCCCTCGAGCTTCAGATTTCATTTCCAAGGAGGAAAAGACGAGGGACGCCCCATCCCGAAGCCAGGTCTACAATCAACCAAGACACTCCAAGTGTAAGAGATTTGCTTTGACCTTGGAGGATAAACTCGAAGAAATTCCTAGCCCATTCCAGTTAGAAAGCACGACATAAGAGAAACGTCCTTCAATTCGGCGAACCAGCGTGTCTTGGCGAAACGACCGTGCAAAAGGAACAATCCAACCACGCTATCTCAAGGACGCCACTCTCTTCGTAAATACAACCAAAACCGCAAACAAAAAGGTGCCAACACCTCGCATTCCTCGAGTCCATAACAACTACACAACCCCCTCGCCACCCCGCCAGAAGGAATTGCCGAAGACAACGAATATTATTCAGCCTTCTAGCCCACCCCTCCCATGTCCGCATCACAACACTAGCACCTGAATAAGATAGGCACATAGAAACTAGAAGAATTCTTTCAAGAAGTTCGCAACCTACTGATATATTGTGGTTTTTACTGGTTTTCAACTATGATATTCGTAGTTTTTATCGAGTCAAAGTGTGTTTTTAGAGTCTTTTTGTCCTTTATCGAGTCTTTTCAGGTTTTAGGTCACTTTGGGAGAAAAGCAGCTGTTTTGGGTGAAAATGAGCATATGGAGATACAGAGTGATACAGAGACGTCAGAATGTTTGCATTCTTTGAAAGACTTCCCACCGATAGATCGAGCTCAAATTTTGATACAAGATAGAGCAATGGATTAGTGTTGAACCCGAAAATCACACATATCGTAGATTGATGAAATCGGTTTGGGTTTAGGAGAATTATTTCACCAGAATCATAGCTGGACCCGAGGTGGGTTGCCTACGTACCCTCGAAAGGGATCAAGCCGGTCGTAGTTCTAATTACATAGAAAGTTCATGATGAAAATTATGTATGAAGAGCTCTTCTATTTATAAGTCTCGAGATCGGTCAATTTTCCTTTTTCTTTTTGAATTGATATTGGCGATTATCCTTATTCCCGGAGTCGATAAGGATAACTTCCTATTTTCTCAGGATTTGCCTTTATCAAATAAAAGGAGATCCTCCTTTTATTCTGTAAGTCGGCCTTGATGGGCTTGAGACTGATAGTTGGGATGATCTTAATTCAAACCGGGTTAAACCAGGGAGTGCTAAACTCACCTCTAACAATTAGCTTTCATTTGGAAGTGGTTTGAGGTCATTCCAAAGGTGCGGTCAAAAGTTATGCCAAATTTCGTGAGGACGATCCAGCGCCTGGCGAGCAGAATGAGCAAGCGCAGAGATGACCCATCCGCGGGCACCAAAACGACCGATTCAAAAACATGGATCGACCAATTTGGTCCTCTAGGCAAAACAGAAATTCAACTTTTCCTGTTTCGGCCCAGATCCACCTAACTTCGATCCTAGACGACTGGAGACCTATATATACCTATTTTTAGCCACTTTTTAGGGCACACTTTATTTTCTATTGATATTTTTTGGTCTTTGGCAACTTTGAAAGCTTTGGGGAGACGATTCTGAGACTCTGTTCGTTTGAGAGAAGAATTCGAACCCTCTTTATTTCTTTATTGATTTCTCTTATACATTTCTATTCATCTATGATTTCTGCTCCATTGATCATGTCTGAGTAGTTTGCTTGTTAGGTTTAGGGTTTTCAAAGGTTGGTCATGGATTATTAGATCAGATTGAATTTGTTAGGTCATCTTATAGTTCTTCATCTTACATTGTGTTTAATGCTTATTCTAGAGTCATGAGCTAGAATTAAGATATGGGGTTATTTGATTTACGCGAAAGTGTTATCAATTGCTTGAACTATCTTTGATGAGCAAAATAACTTAGTGCAAAGATATTTGACTTAGGTATTTTGTGAACAAATCGAACTTTGTCCCGTAATGCTTGTTTAATTACTTGAATTTGCAAAGAAATTTGGAATTCTAGGATTTAGACATAGATCATTTACGCAAAGAAAGTTGGTGAATTATATCATAGTGATTCGAGTTCTAGAACAGTTCTTCAATGAAATCCTAACTTCTATCCAATTTATAATTCTGACTTTCCAGAGAAATTACCTAGGCTTAACGTTTGTCTCCAATTGAAATAAAACCAGTTTTATTTGCTGTCACTTTTCTACTTTACAATATCTTCTGCTTAGCTTAATTTGAATCGACGAATTTGTAGTGCAATAATAGGTCTCTAGGGATTCGATACCCTTTATACTACTTCTGCTTTTCTGCGCACTGGCAGAGGTTTTCTAGGGATAAAACTAGACCGATCAGTTTTTGGCGCCATTGCCGGAGACCTTTAAATTGCCTACATATTTCAGTAGTAGAATTTTGTCTAAGTTGTATTTATTTATTTTTGTTACTTACGCGTTTCTACTTCTCATGTGCCTTTCAGGTGCGTGCCCAGAAGCAACAAGGATCAAGGGCTAATTTATCTCAGCAATCAAGAGTTAGCGAAGTTAGAACGTGCAAACAGAAAAGCCAATACGCCAGCAGCGATGAATAATCCACAAATTTTAATTCGAGATGCAGCTGAGGATTTGGTAGATGAAGAAGGGAACCGATGCAATGAAAGGGGCCAGCGACTTGATGTTGAGGGAAATATCATCGCTGTAGAAGAGCAGGTACCCCATAATGTTGCGAATGGAGGTAATGGAGTAGTCAGGACGCTTGCTGATTACAATAGGCCTGATCAGTTCTATGCGAACCGCGCTGCAATAAGACCTCCAGTTTTTCAGAGGCAAGATTTTGAGCTTAAGCTTGGATACTACACTCTTGTGGGACAGCTCCAGTTTCATGGATTCTCCCTTGAGCATCCTATGGATCATTTAGAGAAGTTTGAAGATCTGGTCAGCAGCATCAAAGCTAATGGAGTCACTAATGACTACCTATTCTGCAAAATTTTCCCGTACTCTCTGCCAGTAGAAGCAGCAAGTTGGTTGAAGTAGTTGCAACCAGGTTTGTTGACTACTTGGGAAGAGACGAAGAACTGAAGAGTTGAGGACTAAAAACTATACATTTTGAACAACTTCTATGATGATGCGAGATCTGAAGAGTTGAGGACTAAAAACTATACATTTACTTAAGTGTCAATGGAGTCATTCAAGGCAGCTTAGATTAGGTTCAAAGCATATCTGCGAGACTGTCCACATAATGGGTTTAGTGAAGCTCAGTTGCTTGGCACTTTCTTCAGATGAGTTGATTGGAGATATCAGATGGCACTAGATTATGCAAGCAATGGGAATTTCATGACTAGAAGCCCAGAAGATGCCTACACTCTAATCAAGAATTTGGCTTCCAGCAATAGCACAAAGATGTCTGATTTTGAGAGGAAGAAGAATGTCGGCAGTCTAGAGGGTAGCCAGATAGCTGAAGTTCAAGCTAAGTTAGATTCGGTGCATAGCCTGTTGCAGGGAAAGAGCAAAAAAGTTATTCACTTTGCAGCTGAAGTTGAGGCGTTTGATGAAGATGAAGTGGAAGATGTCAACTACATTGGTGGAACTGGATATCAGGGACAGAGGTATCAGTACCAGCAGAACAACATAAACTTCACAAACAATGCTCAACGACGATTTTACAAGAACGCTGAAGCCAACCCAACTGGTTTCGAACAAAATCAGCCATTCCAGAAACCAATCCATAGCAATGGTTACAACAGGACCTATGGTAACTCAGCTTATCAATCTCCACCACCAAAAACGGCAGAGAGTAAGGTTGAATCTATATTGGAACAGCTTCTTGAAGGACATCAGAAGATGACAGTGGACTTTAATGGCAAGATGGATGCCATGTATACATATCTGAATGGGAAATTTGAAGCTCTCAGCCTTCATCAGAAGAACCTAGACATTCAGCTAGCTCATACCGCAGGGTCACTAAAAAGACAGGAAGGTTTTCTCCCAGGCAAGACAGATGTGAATCCAAGACAACACATCAATGCAATCACTTTGAGAAATGGGAAAGAGATCACACCAGTGATCAAAAAGGGTCTGAACGCAGATGATTTCGTCAAGCTTGAAGATATTGAAGATTGTGATGATTTTGAATAAACAAGGGTGTCGATCGACACCACAAATCAGTGTTAACCGACACCTTCCAAAAATCTCTCGAATAAAGACGAACTGAAATCGACCTAGACCAACCCACTATCGATCGACACTACTCCAGAACTCGAAATTCAGCCTAATTTGACCACATAATGTGTCTACAAGCCCAAATCTCTTGGCTATTCTCTTGATGACATTTCAGGTATCTCTCTAGACTTGTGCATGCATATGATTCATCTTGAGGACGAGTCAAAGTCATCAATTGAGCATCAGAGGAGGCTGAATCCGAATCTGAAAGAAGTGGTTAAGAAAGAGATAATGAAGCTCCTAGAAGCAGGAATCATTTACGTTATCTCAGACAGTTCTTGGATCAGTCCAGTTCATGTTGTCCCCAAGAAAGGAGGAATAACTGTAGTGAAGAATGATAAAGATGAGTTGATTCCTACAAGAACAATTACTGGGCATAGAATGTGTATTGAATACATGAAGTTGAATGCTGCTACAAGGAAATATCACTTCCCATTGCTATTTATTGATCAGATGTTGGAGAGGCTAGCGAATCACCCATACTACTGCTTTCTCGATGGATACTCATGATTCTTTCAGATTCCCATACATCCAAAAGACCAAGAGAAGATAACTTTTACATGTCCCTATGGCACATTCGCATACCGAAGAATGCCTTTTGGGTTATGTAATGGTCCATCTACCTTTCAAAGGTGTATGATGTCTATCTTCACAGATATGATTGAAGACATTATGGAGGTGTTTATGGACGATTTTTCAGTGTATGGGTCATCATTCAAGAATTGTCTAGACAACTTGTGCAAGGTGCTTGAAAGATGTGAAGAGAAGCATTTAGTTCTCAACTGGGAAAAGTGTCATTTTATGGTTCAAAATGGCATAGTTCATGGGCATAGAGTTTCTGAGGCAGGAATCGAAGTTGATAGAGTCAAGATCCAGGTTATGACAAGTCTGCAACCGCCGAGTTCACTAAAAGAAATTCGAAGTTTCCTTGGACATGCTGGATTTTACAGGAGATTTATCAAGGATTTCTCCAAGATAGCCCGCACACTCACCTCCATGTTATGTAAGGATGTGAAATTTGATTTCACCCCTGATTGTCTTGTGGCTTTTGAGCATATCAAGCATGCATTGGTGAACACTCCGATTGTGCAACCTCCAGATTGGGAATTACCTTTTGAGGTAATGTGTGACGCAAGTGATTTCGCAGTAGGAGCAGTTTTGGGTTAGAGAAAGGATAAGAAACTTCATGCTATCTATTATTCCAGCAGAACATTGGACGACGCCAAGAAGAATTACAACACTACTGAGAAGGAATTGCTCGCAGTAGTGTTTTCTTTTGAGAAGTTTTGATCGTATCTGGTGGGATCCAAAGTAATAGTTCACACAGATCATTCTGCTCTCAAGTATCTGATGAGGAATAAGGATGCCAAACCTCTATTGTTGCACTGGGTTCTCTTGCTACAAGGTTTTGACATCGAGGTCAGGGACAAGAAATGAGCTGAGAACGGAGTTGCTGATCATCTCTCTAGAATCAGGATCGAAGAGGAAGTTCTAATCAATGACAATTTGACTGAAGTAAACATTTATCTAATTGAGACAGGAAATGTCGAACGAAAAGCTGAGAATCGATATGCAGGTTTGGTGTCAATCGACATCTGCCAGAGTGTCGATCGTCACCATCTTCGAGGAGACCTTATAACTTCACTTATTGGCGATTTTGAGGCCGAATCAAGTGTTGTAGCTGCTGCAGCCACACCTAAGCACCCTTGGTTTCATGACATAGCCAATTATCTCGCTACAGAGGAAGAACCTGAGGAATTTACAGGGTATGCTAAGAAGAAGTTCTTGCGAGAGATCAGGCGATATTTTCGGGACAAACCTTACTTGTATAAGCACTGCTCTGATGGGGTTTACATGAGATGCATTCCAGAATCCGAATTCCCAGATTTGTTGTATCATTGTCATGGATCTGCATATATGCCGGCACTTCGCCACATTTAAGACCGTCTCCAAGGTTCTGCAAGCAGGTTTCTGGTGGCCAACGATGTTCAAAGATACTCACAAGTTTGTCTCGCAGTGTGATGTTTGCCAGAGGAAAGGGAAGATCAGTAAGGGACATGAGATGCCACAAAACTTCATCCTAGAGGTTGAGGTATTTGACTGTTGGGGCATCGATTTCATGGGACCATTTCCTCCATCATCCGGGAACAAATACATACTTGTTGCAGTGGACTACGTGTCTAACTGGGTTGAGGCTATTGCCAGTCCAACCAATGATGCTTATGTGGTGATGAAGATGTTTAAGTCCATCATCTTTCCAAGATTTGGAGTACCCATAGTCGTGATCAGTGACGGAGGTTCTCATTTTATCAACAAGGTTTTCGACAGACTCCTGAAGCAGCATGGTGTGCAGCATCGCGTGGCAACTCCTTATCATCCGCAGACGAGTGGACAGGTCGAAATCTCCAACAGACAGATCAAGAAAATACTGGAGAAGACGGTTGGAAAGACTCGCAAAGATTGGTCTGCAAAGTTGGATGATGCACTATGGGCTTACAGGACTGCATTCAAGACACCTCTTGGCACTACACCATTTCATTTGCTATATGGAAAGGCATGTCATCTTCCTGTTGAGCTAGAGCATAAGGTAGCATGGGATGTGAAAATGATGAACTCTGACATTAAGTTAGCTGCAGAGAGGAGACTGTTTCAATTGAACGAACTTGATGAAATTCGACATCATGCTTATGAGAGCTCTAAGATCTACAAGGAGCGCACCAAAGCATATCATGCTAAGAAAATCATCACTCGTCACTTTGAACTAAATGATCAGGTACTCTTGTTTAACTCCCGTCTACAACTATTCCCTGGAAAATTGCGTTCTCATTGGTCAAGTCCTTTCACCATCAAGGAAGTGCGACCTTATGGAGTTGTGGTCCTATTGGATCCTGAAGGAAGGGAATTCACAGTGAACAGTCAACGTCTGAAGCATTATTGGGGAAAAACTGACATTCCGGTCGGACACATTGTTCCGATAATGGAACATCCGTCTGCCTGATTTCCGACACAGTCAAGCTAATGATTGAAAACAAGCGTTTGGTGGGAGGCAACCCACCGGTAAGTTTTCTTTTATTTTTTTTCCTTTTGTTTTCTCTCGAGTTTGTTTCTGCCTTCTTCTTCATTTATTTTCACATCGAGACGGTGTGAAATAAGTCTGGAGGAGGGTCTTTGTCGTTACTAACGTTGTTTTCTTCCTTGAGTCATTTTGATGTTTTTCTTGAGTCAAGATTTGTTGGAAACTATGATCTTTCTCTTGGTTTTCTGTGTTGACTATTTCATCTGAGTGACCATTACTACAGAATCAGTTCAGATCCGACTAATGAAAAATCCAAGGAGTGACCAGTTAATTAGAGACGTTCCATATTTCCAGCAGATTCCACTAAAGCCCGAGCTAATTTCGGAGCTCTTCCTTTTACCTCACCGATGTGACTGGTGTTCATATGGCTTGACTCCTCATTCATACCCGACAAATGAGAACCTGGGTGAAAAGTAATGGTACTCCTCTCCCTTGTTCTAAGTAATAAATGAAAGCAGAAAATATGAAATGATTTTCTTTTGAGTAAAGGGTTAGGAAAATTTCCATCGATCCCATTATTTTACTTCGAAAGAAATGATCACACAAGGGTTGGAAGTGAGGTTTAGGAAATTTCCCGGGATACCATTATTCACCTACACCTTTGATATATAAAAAAAAAAATGGCGCTGGTTGGAAGAAAGAATGAGAAAAGAAAAAGTTTGGGGGGGAGAGAAAGAGTATCAAAGGTTGTATGGTTGGTTTGTCATAGTATTGTATGGGAATGAGTCTAGAAGGTTCTTGGCATTGAGATCATCGATGAGACCCAGCGATGAAGGCTTGTGGATAATGTTGCGAAATTGCGGGATGAATATGGGAGGCTGCGAATGTCTACGGAGAAGTACATAGTGGTTCGATTTGGATTGATCTTGAAGTATGTGGTTTACAGGATAATTGATATATCATGGTTTTTACCCTGTTTGAGCCATGATATAAGTCCTTTTATAGAGTCTTTTATAGTATTTTGGAGTCTTTTAGAGTCTTTTACAGGTTATAGCACGTTTGGAGAATTATTGGAAGTATTGGAGCTTTCTGGAGCAGTTGGAGCAGAAGCAGAAGATCGTGTCGCTGAGTACCTGTTTTCACGTCTAGCATCGATCGATACCCCCTGGTATCGATCGATACCCAGCACAGCAGACACGACATCGCGACTTAATGAAGAATTGAAGAATTGCAACTTGGTCCAGAAGTCTCTGATAATTACAAGAAGACCCCAACTCGTGTTTTAGGTTATAAATAGGAGTTTTAAGCCATCTGTTTAGGCCATGCCTTTTATGCCTTTTTAAGCTTTATTTTCTATACTTTGGTTTTGAGACAAGTCTGATCTCCCTTTGTCCGAGATCAGATCTCTAAACCCTTTGTTACTATTCTATTGATGATTTATTCAAACATGTCTTTTGATTCAATTGCCATGTCTGAGTAGATCCACTTTAGGTTTAGGGTTTTCTCATAAAGGATTTCTCTGAATGCTAGGTTAATTATCTGTTAGGATTCACCATCTAAATTAGTTCTTCACCTTAGGTTGTGTTCATAGCTAATTCTAGGTTGATAAATCTGGAACTTAGATCTTAGGATAATTGATTAGGCACGAGAGTGCAATTAATTACCTGATAGAACCTAGGTGAGCAAATTGATTATTCGCAAAGAGATTTGGTTTAATTGATTTGTGAACATATCAAACCTGATATTAAAGCTGATTTAGAATTTAGGATTCGCAAAGAGATTTGGAATTCCTAGGATTTAGATTTAGATAGTTTTCGCGACGAGAGTTGGTTAACTATATCTTAGTGATTTGAGTTCTAGAACTGCGCTAAATCTGAATCCTGTTAGTTAGTTTATCTGCATTTATTGATTTCCTGAGAAAAACCCTGAGCCTATATTTCCCTGATTGATTTACAACTGTTTAATTTCTGCACTGTTTTTAATTACATTCGTTTGGCTTAGCGTAATTCGACACTTCATAATCTATTGTGTGATCTCTGTGAGTCTTCTGTGGTTCGACCCCTAGCTTTACTATAACAACTGCTTTAGTACTTTAGGGTATTAAATTGAGCATATCAATAATTGGTCACTGCAATGCTCTAAAGATAAAATGAGTTCCCGCGTTTTCAAACCTCCTCTCTTATTTAGTTTTCTGTTTAGCTTGATGGCAAGGAAAAGCTAAGTTTGGGGGAGTTGATATATTGTGGTTTTTACCGGTTTTCAACTATGATATTCGTAGTTTTTATCGAGTCAAAGTGTGTGTTTAGAGTCTTTTAGTCCTTTATCGAGTCTTTCCAGGTTTTAGGTCACTTTGGGAGAAAAAGAGCCGTTTTGGGTGAAAATGACCATATGGAGATGCATAATGATGCAGAGACGTCAGAAGTTTGGCATTCTTTGAAAGACTTCCCACCGATGGATCGAGCTAAAATTTTTGATACAAGATGGATCAATGGATTAGCTTTCATTTGGAAGTGGTTTGAGGTCATTCCAACTGTGCGATCAAAAGTTATCACAATTTTCGTGAACACGGTTCAGCCTGGCGAGCAGAATGAGCATGCGCAGAGATGACCCATCCGCGGGCACCAAAACGACCGATTCAAAAACATGGATCGACCGATTTGGTCCTCTAGGAAAAAAGGGAATTCAACTTTTCATTTTTCGGCCCAGATCAACCTAACTTCGACCCTGGACGACGATTCTGAGACTATGTTCGTTTGAGAGAAGAATTCGAACCCTCTTTGTTTCTTTATTGATTTCTCTTATGCAATTCTATTCATCTATAATTTATGTTCCATTGACCATGTCTGAGTAGTTTGCTTGTTAGGTTTAGGTTTTTCAAAGGTTGGTCATGGATTATTTGATCGGATTGAATTTGTTAGGTCATCTTCTAGTTCTTCATCTTAGATTGTGTTTAATGCTTATTCTAGAGTCATGAGCTAGAATTAAGATATGGGGTTATTTGATTTACGCGAAAGTGTTATCAATTGCTTGAACTATCTTTGATGACAAAAATAACTTAGTGAAAAGAAATTTGGCTTAGGTATTTTGTAAACATATCGAACTTGTCCCTTAATGCTTGCTTAATTACTTGAATTTGCAAAGAAATTTGGAATTCTAGGATTTAGACATAGATAATTTACGCAGCGAAAGTTGGTGAAATATATCATAGTGATTCGAGGTCTAGAACGGTTCTTTAATGAAATCCTAACTTCTATCCAATTTATAATTCCGACTTTCCATAAAAAAATCTCTAGGCTTAACGTTTGTCTCCAATTGAAATAAAACCAGTTTTATTTGCTGTCACTTTTCTACTTTACAATATCTTCCGCTTAGCTTAATTTGAATCGACGAATTTGTAGTGCAATAATAGGTCTCTAGGGATTCGATACCCTTTATACTACT
Source organism: Eutrema yunnanense (assembly GCA_002933935.1). Taxonomy (NCBI): domain Eukaryota; kingdom Viridiplantae; phylum Streptophyta; class Magnoliopsida; order Brassicales; family Brassicaceae; genus Eutrema; species Eutrema yunnanense. The sequence goes on from PKML01030808.1 coordinate 136,441, forward strand.
TCTGCTTTTCTGCGCACTGGCAGAGATTTTCTTGGGATAAAACTAGACCGATCACCTACCCAAGGAAATCTCATTTAATACAGTGATATGAGTAGACTTGTGTATTTGATTAAGACTCCAAAAAGTCTATCATCAATTTGGCGCCTTTGCCGGGGAGGCAATAGCAATACCATTAGGATTTAGATTTTTCTTGAGACTATAGCTTTATCTTCTCTTTTGTTGCTAATCTTTTCACTTTTCTTGAGATTTTCATGAAGGGAGTGACAATGAGGAAGCAGCCGTCAAGCTAGTGACGTTAAACACGCCCTTGGGGACCTCCCCAAGCTTATCCCTTTTCAAGCTTGCGACACAAAACGAGCATGAATAAAGAGGACCACGCTCCTCAACAATAAAGGATGGCAAATTTGGGTCGGATCGGTCTAAGATTGGTCTCTTGGGTCCAAGGTCGTGGTGTGTGATGAAAGGAGGGTTTGAGCCACAATATGTAACTCCACCACTCACTTTTCTACATTACAAGGTTTAAACTACACTCCATTGCATTGTACATTCATCTTTTTGTGTTATGTTTGCTCTCTCTTTGACTTTTGTTGCACCGAGACGGTGCAATTCAAGTTTGGGGGAGGGATTTGTGTCATTTGAACGTGTGTTTTGTTTTCTTATTTTTCTCTTTGCATACTTGAGTCTCATGCATAGAAAAACCACAAAAATTTGAAAATTTTGAACATAAAAAGTAGCATGTAGTTGCATTTTGCATGTGAAGATTGAGTATAGAGTTCATATAGGATTTGCATTCATATGCATTGTGTTCAATGATGAATTTGTCCTTGAAAACTGTCAACTTAAGATTTAGTCGTTAGATGCACTTGAGCAACTCGAAAGTAAGGACTCATCATACTTGGATCATATGCATTGATGTTTTCGTCTTGGTTGAAACAAGCTTTGAATTGAATCCAATCATAACTATCTGAACCCTTAATTTTGACTTGAAATTATCATGTTTATGCATTGAAAAATGGACTCATGGATACCATAGACATACTTGGGCTATCTTCTTCCTTTTTACCACTCTTGTTAGTCCAAGTAGCCGATCCCCATCTTTGGGACGGTTATCCTCACCCTTAACTTACCCTCATTTCAAGCCTAATTATTTAGTGAGGGTTGTGAGGGCTATATTTTTCGAATGAACTTAGCAAAAAGTGTTGGGTTTAGAGCGACAAGGAAATGCTTTCATATAGAGTTAGCTCGTACACCATCGGGCTAATTATGTGTTAGGCTAAATAGATGGGGAGTTCGGGGTGGAATGAAAAGAGAAAGTCTTGGGCGTGCAAGGCACAAGGAAAGGTGGAAACAAGGAAAAAAGTTGGAGAAGAATAAGGGGAAAAGCTAATGATTGGAATGGTTGGCAAGGAATATTTGGTATAGCTCTAAATGATAAAGAGAAGATGGTCTCTAGCTACAAAAAGAAGAAAAGAAGCCAAAATGGCTAGTTCATCCAAAGGATGAAGGAAGAGACCAAATAAGAAAAGCCAAAGATGAGCTACAAAAAGAAGAAAAGGAAATGATCGAAGGTGAAGAAGAAGTTTTCCCCAAGTGCTTAATTGAAAAGGAATTGATCAGATAATGTGGTTTATGAAAGGCAAATTGCCTTGAAAAAAGGGTAGCTTAGGAGTGATCTTCATGGGGCTTAGAGGTAGGGGTTACAATCATTTGGGACAATGGTAGATGAAAGTCTATCCTTGTATGCATCAATTGCATTTTACCCTTAGCATTTTGCCGAATTTCATTCATTCGTTGAGAGATCCTTTGCTATGGAATTGCCACATTTATTGAGATAATTTCTATCTCAAAACCCTTGTCCCTTAACCGAGTGAGTTCATTTGATTTGCATAATTATGATTCATGGTTTTGTTTAATAAATGTTAAAGGATTGGGGGATATGAACACTTGTGTAGGCTAATTCTTGAGCTTGATTCATATTGTGATGAGTATGGCTAAATTTTTATGAGTAGAGAATGTTCAAGTGCATATTAGAATCACCATTGAATGGTTTTCTTTTGTTGACATTCTTGGACTCTACTTCATTGCTCTCTCTCTTTCCTTTTCTTGTTTGTTTGCTTGGGGACAAGCAAATGAATAAGTTTGGGGGAGTTGATATTCATACATTTTGCATGTGTTAGCATGCATTTTAGTTAGCCTTCTCTAATCATTTGCATGCATAATTTATAAGCTCAAATTAATATCCTAAAAGTACTAAAGCTTTGTCGATTGTAATACTTAGGGATCGAATCCACAGAGACTCAAGAAATCGCACAATAGATTGTATATATGAGAATTAAGCTAAGTGATGAATGTAATTGAAAGCAATGCGTAAATTAAATTGTTGTAATATCGATAGGAAGAAGATAGGCTCAGGGTATTTCTCATGAATTCAATGAATGCAGATAAATTAACTAACATGATTCAGATTTAGCGCGGTTCATGAACTCAAATAACTAAAGTATAGCTAACCAACTCTCGTTGCGAAAATTATCTAAGTCTAAATCCTAAAATTCCAAATCTCTTTGCGAATCCTAAAGTCTAAACCAGCTTTTAGTTCAAGTTTGATTTGTTCACAAAACAACTAAACCAAATCTCTTTGCGAATAGTTATTTTGCTCACCCTAAGTTCTATCAGGTAATTAATCGCACTCTCGTGCCTAATCAATTATCATAAGATCTAAGTTCAAGATTCGTCAACCTAGAATTTAGATTTGGGAACAACCTAAGGCGAATAACTAATTCAGATGGTGAATCCTAATCAACTAATTAACCTAACATTCCAAGAAAACCCTTATAAGAACCCCAAACCTAAAGTGGATCTACTCAGACATGGAGAATGAAAACAACATGATTGAATAGATCATCAAAGAAACCAATAAGAAACAGGAGTTCAGAGTTGTCTATCCAAAAACCAAAGTAAAATAAAGCGTATCAAGCGTAGCCAACGTCGCTTCAACAATGGCTGAAAAACCTAATAAATAATCCTCAAACACGTTTTGGGCTAAATTGTAAATAATAAAGTCTTATGGGGCAATTCTGCAATTCTTCAACTCTTCATAAAAGTCGCGATCGTGTCAGCTGCAGTGAGCATCGACCGATACTAGTTAGTATCGATCGATACTGAGGCTTTAAATCGGGTACTCAGCTACACGACTTCTGTTTCGCTCCAAAATGTCCCAGAAAGCTCCAATATCTCCAATTATGCTCCAAACATGTTAAAGCCTGTAAAAGACCCTAAAACACTACAAAATAGTAGAAAGACTCTATAAAAATGACCTATATCATGGCCTAAAAGGGGTAAAAACCATGATATATCAACTCCCCCAGACTTAGCCTTTGCTTGCCCTTAAGCAAATAGAAGGCAAAACCAGAGAAAGAGGTTTGAAAACACGGAGACTCACCTGTTCATGAAACATTGCAATGACCTTTTTCCCAAGCACCCAAATGTCACCTAACCAATTCCAAGACTAACCACCATGTACTTCTCTTCAGACATTCGCAGCTTTCCCAGAATACACACATTATCTCACAACATTGTTCAATTAAACCCATCATCGCCAGTTTCATCGCTGTGATTAATACCAAGAACCTTCTAGATTCTTTCCCATACAATATCATGATAAGGAACCACCATTTTTCACACTTTTGGTATCATTTTCTCTCCCTCAAACTTATTTCTTATTATGTTCTCTTCTTTTTTTTTAGATATGCATATACACATCAAGGTATGAGACGCGAGTATTGATGGTGTTTGCCACCTAATCCCCGGTTCTTCTCTCTCAATGTATCAAAGGGTGTAGGTGAATAATGGCATCATAGGAAAATCCTGGCCTCGCTTCCAATCCTTTGTGTGATCATTCTTCACCAAGTAGAATAATGGGATCGCTGGAAACATTCCTAACCCTCTACTCAGGAGAAAATCATTTCATCTTTTATGCTCTTATTTATTAGCTTGTAACAGGGGAGAGAGATACTATCATTTAAACACATGGGTTCCTTTGTTAGATATGAATGAGGAATCAAGCTCTATGAATACTAACCACATCGATGAAGTGAAAATATTTGGCTCAGGCTTTAAAAGAACTCTGCTGGAAACATATGTGTCTTCTAGTTAACTTGTCAGCCTTTGGATTTTTCATTAGTCGATCTGTAACTGATTCTGTAACAATGGTCACTTAGAAGCAAAGTCAGAACAATAGAGTCAAGAAAAAGATCACAGTGTCCAACAAATTTTGACTCAATAAAACAACGAATGACTC
>PKML01030808.1:145737-150737 GCA_002933935.1 Eutrema yunnanense
CATCTAAAGTTCTTCTTTCACCAAGTCCTTGAAGAATACATCTTCTCTTTGTCATAATTCCAACTTGGAATTTACTCGACCATCTTCTCATACGGGTTATTACACCCTCCCCTACTCATTAGAATTCATCCCGAATTCTTCCTTCCTTGACTCTAGCATCTCTCCTAGACGTCATATTGAAGTCTATTGTTCCTCCCGTGAACGTGTCTATGACTTTCTTCTTGAGGTTCTTCTCTTCCTTGATGACTACTTCTGATGATACTGCTCTGCCTAGCCTCTATCATCGTCATCATCATCTTTGGATCGGTTCCCTTTGATCCTTTTCTACACTTGGTTAGATTTTTCCTTTATCCAACCATCTTCCTTTAGTGATCTTCATGATCCCTCCTTTTCTCGTACTCTGGCAATTTGATTTTCCCGATCCTTCTTGCCTTTTACTCCATGGTTGATCCTGATTGATCTTCCATTATTCTCTTTTGGTTGGATCTTCCTTTATCTAACTCTTCTTCCATCTCCTTTCTTCAATCATTTTCCTTTCTGATCTACTCTCATCGTGGGTAAACTTGTCCTTTAGTCTATCTGTTCCTTTCACCCTTCACGATCTCCCTGATCTTCTGGCTTCATCTTTCCTTGGCTCATCAACTCCTTCTGACGATCATGAGCTTCTGTCCCCAGGCTATAAATAGTTTTCCCCCAAACTGGTTTCTAAGGCGGCTTCCCCAAGACACATTCTTCTACATCCTAAGGTTTTCATGGAACTCCTTATCCGCAACCTAAGGACTTACCATTTTACCTATGCCTTCGCAGCAATTTTCCCCGGCGTACTTAAAATAATGATGACTCGCTCAAAATTTCAAGCATCCGCTCCAATCATCATTGGTTCATATTAAACCTATAATATAACCATCCATGATTTTCACAAAGATAACACAAAGATAACATGCTATGACACCCTTGCGCCACAACTGTTACTTAAAACTTTACCAGTGACACAGTTCCATCTACTTGATTCCCCGTGCCACTACACCCTAGATGCATGTGATCCTAGTCCTCCTGACTTCACACACACCTTGACAACACATGCGCATGATCCTAGCCTTCCCGGCCTCACATGCGACTTCAAAACACTCAATTGCGCACGGTCTTAGCCTTCCCAGCTTTACCGGCGACTTCACACAATTACACACGGTCTCAGCCTTCCCAGCTTTACCGGCGTCTTTACACACACACAAGCAACACTAATCTAACACACAAAGATTAGTTAGAACCCATACGTACCTCACATACGGACCTTGCACAAAGGCCTGAAAGGCTCCCTGTTATCTAACCTAGAGATCATTATCATCTAGGTGCCACATCCACTCCGAGTCGCTGGATCCTCCTGATCCCCTCGATCCTCTTGATATCGAGCCGGAAGGTTTCTGAGTCCTGGAGCGCACTGGTTCACAAGCCTTAGGGAATTCATCCATGATTCTCTCTCATCCCACACGTTAGATACACTCCACCATCATCTTTGGTAATACCTGCGGTCCAACTCGCATGTTGCAACACGCCCAAGCGAAATGATTCGTTTCGCAATAACGTTCACATGGTCACATCACCCTTGATGGACTAGTGACTTTCTTCATGACCTGCGCTCTCACTCGCAAGGGTCTCTTTGGTATCTTTCCCAAATAATATCTCTTTGGAAACAGAACTTCCTCGCTTGCTTCCCTTCGGTTTGTGCTTGCACGGTTCCCCCGTTTGCACCATCCTCGTTTTCTTTAGGCGATGGCCTGATTCAGTCGAAGGTGTTCCTTCACACTCCTCGTTATCATAGCTTGGCCCTCGGATCATCAACTCTAGATCTTTCTCCGTTCGCCATTTCTTGTCTTACTTCTCGATCCAAAAGGTCTCCGAACCTTTGGGTCCTTATCTCCATCTTCATTCTCGCCTTCCGTTGAAAGAGTATCTTGAGGTACCACTCCGTCTTCGTCTTCTGGTTAATCTCCTTTGTTTGATCTCTCTTGTGACTTGTTCCCGGACATGCTGTCCTTCTTCGTCGTTGGTTGTGGCAGTCTGATCTGCGTCTAGAAGTTATACTGGTCATACGCCAGCCTCTCCACTTCTGCTTGGTTCACCGCTGCTTCCTCAACCTTTCTCGTTGTTCCCTTTCGAGAAATCTTGAGTTGTCCTCCCACTCTTTGGCATTCGAATTAGTAGTGATCCTCCCGATCCACTCGTCTTCAACATGCTCCATCCGTTTGTCGTATCGACAAGCGACACTTCCACCATTTCTAGTACTTATGACACTCTTATCTCCACATCAGAGTACTCTGTCGGATTAGCAGCCTCTCCCACAAAGGGTTCAGCTATCTTCGTCTCCATTTCTACTTTCGATGCTTGTGGAATAGACTCCATGTCTAAATCCATGTCTAGCACCTTCAGCAAGTCTGCACCGATGGAATCACTCCTCGGTAGTCTCCTTTCTTGTCCACCTTTGGATTCAATCCGAACGACGTGTTCGAATTGCTCAAGTAACTCTCCGCTAATGAGTCCGAATCATTCCTTGATTTACTCATTACGTCCAAGTCATCCCACGAGTTCAATTCCTTTGAACTGTAGAATGATGGATATCTTTTCACGTGTGCTCCCTCTGAACCAGGCGTCCACTTAGGATCTCGCTCGTACCTTCCCGGTCACCTCGACATCCTGTACAGCTCATCATAGAAGGTAAGACCTAAAATCCCAATCCCTCTATCCTAATGCCATCGGACCTCCAGATTCCTAACGGTGTTCTGCGACTCTTTTTCGACTCGAAAAAACTTTGAAAACTCGTCCTCGTGAGCATGATCATGAACCATGTTCTGATACCAACATTTGTAACACCCCCGAATCCGGTTTCCACGGATCCGTCCGCGGAGCCGAACCGGGTGGCGCTACGAGTTAGGGGACAATCGCCGAGTCAATCTACCCAAAGGCAACATCACATTACCGCCAACTAGATCGGCCCGGAGGTCGATCCCTGTCACCCTTTCCTCCCGACTGACGGCCTAAGGCTTTTCAACCCGTTCCGTAGTCGCGAGTTGTTTCGACCTGAACTAGGTCTAGTATCGTAAGAACCGAGGTTTTATGCACAAAAAGACGTACTTTATTAATCGTCCAAAATACTTTACAAAGCATAAGACTAATCTCGATGCGTCTTTTTCACAAAACCTTACATAATAAACACATAAAGGTTCTTACAAAAACACCGCAAATCTACTCTGGCTTGCCTAGTGTCCGATGCCTTCCCTCTAGCCCTTACTACGGTTACCTGCGAGACAAAAATTGTATAATGAGCATTTCTACAAAATGCCCAGGGAGTTCAGGACCCTCTACACGCCCCCTGCATGTTAGTCCCCCACAACCCTATCCCCAGATAGTTGAAGCCTAAATGCTACAAGGAAAGCAATGCACATGCAAGCCTAGCAATCTGCAATTAAACTACGCACTCACCATGCAAGCAAGTTCTCTCCACAAGCAAGCAATCTAACAGCCTACTTATCACAAGTAAGCACAAGCGGAAGCTTAAACATTCAAACGACATGTGCTAATTACCTATTAGCCACATATCACAATCAACATACAGCATGCTAAACCCATCTAGCAATCAATCACGAAAATATGCAAAGTTCTTTATGCATAAAATTCAATAAGTTAGAGCGCTCCTAGAGGCATCAACCACCCGCCGTCACCATGACTCTCCATGTCCGTTCACCACGAAGGATCTCGGACAATAGTCACCTATGATCTTGGTCCGTCACAGACGTTGATCCACTGCGCCGTCGCGCACTTCCCGGCCATGGGTGCGACCCAAGTAACCATCCGAGATTTATCGTGGCGGTGGTGACTACATCGCTTACCTAATCTATATCCTAATCGGCATATAAATCATACAACAATACATCCTTACCGGAATGTACCTTTTGCCACACAATGAGTTATGGGAACACCTGTCACACATAACTACAACAAGTAGCAAATAAACACAAAACAACCATAACAAATGGCTCACGTCTCTTTACTCGGGTACATCTCTACATGGATCACATGTCACATGTAGATTCCCCTTTCATTCGACCAAACTACCATGCATAGCCCTCCCGTCAATTGCATGTAGTTACAACAAAAATGCCCAAAGGCCACTCAACAAATAATAACAAAATTCCTAACCCGGAATTATCTTGCGTAGACCCCTGTCACACGCACATAATTTCAAGCATGAATTCTATTTCTTAGCATCGTGTTATTTCTGTCGACGATGCCATGCCTAGGTGCTTAGCCTTACGCATGCATCCCGACTAACACTTAGCTCAATTTCTTAGATTTACAACCTAGTAACATCTAAGTCCAAACGTAAATTAACCTCCCTCTAGTTAATAAACGCAACACAAAATGATGGAGTAAACATACTTTGTTTACTTCCCATAAAAACACGCAAACTTCATTTATAAATTAACCCCTAACCTTTAGGTAATTTATAAATCAAGCAAACGATAAGAACAAACTCCCCGAGGTTCGTTCTTACCGAAAAACGCGAGTTACTAAACGAAAACTACGCTACCGGAACTCACCTTAAACGTAAAGGAAGACTCTAGCTCTTGAACCACCTTGCTCCTAGCCAAGACTCCTTCCCTCGGTTAAATCCCCATGATTTAAGCCAACACAAAAATTCCCTCGGTTAAATCCTCCGCGATTTCGGCCATAGCTTAAACCGAGAAAATCTCCCTCGGGATCACTTCTCTCTCTAACTTTCTCTAAGCTCTCTAAGATTTCGAAATGATCTAAACTAATGGGGGTTGGGTCCTATTTATAGCCATTGCAAGACTTGGGGACCAAGTTTCGTTCTTGCTTTCGATTGGTTGCCGTGGGCGGCGTTTCCGATTCGTCGCATGCGGCGGCGATCTCTCCCGGCGACATGTGTTCCGCCAAGCATGTGTCTGAGACTTGGGGACTAAGTTACAGACCTTTCCTTCGTC
>PKML01030832.1:0-23746 GCA_002933935.1 Eutrema yunnanense
GCCGGTCGAGGATTTGTGAACGGGCCGGTCATTTCTCCTGTGTTAGCACCGGATGGATCAGACCGGATGGAAGGCCCGCGGTGTGGTAAAAAGAAGCAAGAAAAGGGTGAAGGCACTAACGCCAAAATGAAGACACAAGATAAGAATCATCCTTTTGCCTTTGCTAAGAACAAACCAAGCAAGCTTGACGGGGAGAAGACTGCATGATACATGGTTTTTGCCGTGTATCAATTACTCAAATGCCTAAGTAGCATATGAGGTATCGAATCCAAGGGTTAAGTTTCAATCGCTAGGAATACATAAATCTTCTTAAGTTAAGCAAACAAAGGTGGTTTTAGTTTTCTAGCAACCTAAATGATTCAAATTAACAGCAAGAACACAAGTAAACGAATGCTAAACGAGATTAGAAAGATATAAAGGCAAGCTCTTGGATGAGGTTATGGATTTTGGGTCCTTTCATGATCTATCTAGATGTCAATACATACAAACAAGTAATTCCCTTAGCCTAGAACACTTAAACAAGCTTAAGTCATTGTCATGGTCTTAATCACTTTGCTAATCACCATATCAAGAACAAACTCTCGTTTGTGATAAGATGATTAGCAAGCAATAAACATAGGTTCCAATGGCCCTAATACTCCTTAGAGAACTACTCTCATATGCTAAGCAAGCAAAATCCATTATTTAGTTCTTGGGGCATTTCATCGAACACTTTGTGTGCATGAAATGTCCTATGGTCTAGATTAGCTTTTTCAAGCCTAATCTAGCATTATGAACACTAAATAAGTGTGGAAAGATGTAAACTAAGCCCTAGACATCCTAGATCTATCACGAAATTTCCCTAATCTACGTCATCCATGAGCTCCAAAATGAACTACTCACTAATCATGAAGAATATACCAATTCTCATGAAAGAGGTGATGTTAATCATGATTAGAGAATAGGAATGTGAAAGATTAAAGAAAGAAACAAAGATATAAACTTAAACTTGGGTGAACTCGGCTGGTTTGGGTGAGAAACAGTCATGAGGGTCAATACTGATGTCACTCCTCGGTACAACATGTCGGTGCTAAGGGGACTTCCCCCCTGTTTCAATACCGACTTGTTGTACCGAATTTTGACGTCGGTATTGCTGCTTTGGTGAATACCGATGTCACTCCTCGGTACAACAAGTCGGTATTGAGCGAAACTGTCTCGGCTGGCGGATAAGTCTTTAGTAAATCATATATATCTCTCAAACCACACATCCGAATGACTTGATTCCAACTCCTGTAAACATCTGACTCCTTCCTCTACATTTTTTGTGAAGAGCATTCAAGCTGATTCAGATCGGAAAGCCTCCGTCCAGCCACAGCTTTCCGGCGTATCGGATGGACTTTGCACTCTACTTTGGTCCAACTCTCCAAATATGCCCAATTACCTCCAATCACCTAGAAAATACTCCAAATCATGCAAGAACTCACTGGACCTAATGCAAATGTCCTAATCTCTAAATGAGACCTAAATGCAAGACGAAAACATGATTATGCATGCAAATGACACAAAACTCTAAGTGAGATGTATGCTAAACCATGCAAAATATGAACATATCACCGCACTAGACCAGCCCACCACCATGACGCTCACACCGTGGAAGTATGAGGACGTGATGATTGAGTACAAGATCAAATGCAAGGGCCGGTCCAAGCCTTTTGCCTCGGTCAAAGCCATCCTCACACGAGAGCTTAAGGAGAAATGGGAAGCCGATCTTCAAGAGGTCATGAGCACAGTCCTCAAACTTGAGCTCAAGGACCCTCCAAGGAGCTCTCACACTCTTCCATCACCAGCCTAAAAGGGTAACCAAAGTCAAACTTAATGACTTTAAACAAAGTGCACTTAGGAGACATCCCCATGTCTATCATTGTATATATTCTCTTTGCTTTCAAGTTTGATTTTGTGTTTCTAGGGTCTTTTGATGTTTTTGTTGAGTGGTTGCAAGGTTCTCGATGGTCGCACGGTCATGGCAAAGCAACAACGGTTTTTGTTGAGTGGTTGCAAGCATGATTGAGATCACTCTTTTCTCAAGACCTTTCCCTAAGCCAAATGAGTTCACTTGATTTGTATAAGCATGATCCACCATTGATCTTAATGAATGTTAAAGAGTTGTGGGTTTAGGAATACTTGTGAATGATAAGGCTTAGACCAAATCCGTGTAGCAACGAGTATGGCTAAATCTTATAAAGTAGAGATTGTTTGTGCATCATGTAACTACTCTCAAGGGCATTGATCTGAACTGTTTTGTTAATGTTCTCGGACTTAATCTCACACTTGAACTTCTCTCTCTTCTTGTTCTTACTTGTTCGTTTGAGGACAAGCAACTGATTAAGTTTGGCGGAGTTGATATTCCCATATTTTACCCGTTTTAGCATGCATATTATTTAGTGTTTCGAGTCTCATGCATGTGTCTTTCATAGTTTTTATAGCATTTTGGTCTAAATTAGAGTATTAGGTGTTTGCATTAGGTCTAGTGAGTTCTTGCATGTTTTGGAGTACTTTCTAGGTGATTGGAGGCAATTTGGGTATATTTGGAGAAATGGACCAAAGTAGAGTGCAAAGTCCATCCGAGACACCGGAAAGATGTGGCTGGACGAAGGTCTTACGATCTGAATCAGCTTCCTTGACCTTCATGGAAGTTGTAGAGGAGTGAATTAGATATCCAGAGGAATTTTAATCAGATAATTCTGACATCTGGTTAGGGAGTTATAGTCGTTTTACTGAAAACGTATCCGCCTGGCTGAGAGACCAACCCCTGCACCGGCCATGCATACCGGCCCGGTACCAGCATGCAGGACAGTTCATGCCAGGAAAAACTCATCCGACACACCAGCCCAGTATCCAAACTTCACTCGACCAGGGGAAATACTGGCCTCTTGTGCCGGCCCAATCTCGCCCGGCGTGGAAGCCCTCGCCGAAGCCAGCCTAAGTGTCTGAAAGACCAGGATGGACGAAGGATCTACGCTCGGATTTATCTTCTGAAGCCTTCATAGAAGTTGTAGGTAATTGAGTTAGATGTCTTCTGGAGGTGGTATCAAGTCATTATGATTGGTGGTTTGAAAGATACACCAGATGTTTCTGGGACATGTCTGACTGGCGCCCAAACGAGTTATGCTCAAAGAAGCAAAGTCTCTATACCGGCCCAACCATACCTGGCCTGTATCAGAACTCCGACCCACTAAGAAAAACACATTTTTATATGTTAAAGATCTCATTTTTTGATCTATCTCCTTTTTATGTTTTTTCTTCCTTTTTCTCTCTCTTTTTCTCTCTAGAACAAGACCTTGTTTTTTTAGGGTTCTTGGGATTTTTCCCTTGGATTCTTTTGATTTATGCAAGTTTAAGGTTATATATTTACATATCTATCTAAACTTTCATATTCATATTCCCTAATCATGATTAACATCACCTCTTTCACAAGATTTGGTATGTTCTTCATGATTAGTGAGTAGATCTTTTTAAGCTCATGGATGAGGTAGATTAGGTGAATTTCGTGGTAGATCTTGATGTCTAGGACTTAGTTTACGTCTTCCCTCTCTTATTTGGTGTTCATAATGCTAGATTAGGCTAGATATAGTTAATCTAGATCTTAGGAAATTCATGCACACAAGGTGTTCGATGAAATTCCCTTAAGAACCAAATAAGGGATTTTGCTTTCTTAGCCTATGAAAGTAGTTGTCTAAGGAGCGTTAGGGCCATAGGAGCCTATGTTTATTGCTTGTTAATCATCCTATCACAAACGATGGTTTGTTCTTGATTTGTATGGTTAACAAAGTGATTAAGACCATGAGAGTGGCTTAATCTTGTTTAAGTGTTCTAGGCTAAGGGAATTTCTTGTTTGTGTGAAATGACATCTAGATAGATCATGGAAGGATCCAAATCAATAACTTCATCCAAGGGCTTGCCTTTATCTATTTGTTAAACTCGTTTTTGCTTTGTTTACTTGTGTTCTTGTCTTTAATTTGAATCATTTAGGTTGTTAGAAAACCAAACCCACCTTTATTTGCTTAACTTACAAAGTTGTATGCATTCTTAGTGATCAAAACTTATACCCATGGATTTGATACCTCATATGCTACTTAGGCATTTGAGTAATTGATACACGGTAAAATCCTTTTATCAGTTAACACCGTGAGGGTGCTGCAAGAGAGCAGCATTGGCGTTAGCAAGGGCAGCGACTTGCTCTTGAGCGAGTCGTTCTTCTTCGATAAGGAGGGCTCGATTTTCTAGCTCGGCCATCCTTAGTTGTTGTTGTTTTTGTTTTCTAAGTCGTCTCTCAAGTCTATCTATCTCCAATTCAGGTTCAAATAGATTTTCAGAAGTATAACTTCTAGTCATACACCTGAAAATCGAATGCAAAAAAACAACGGAACAAATTAGAAGTTTTTTAGAAAATTTATAAGAAAAATTAAAATGCAGAAAATAAACGTTTTAGACTAGATTAAAATTCAGAATTCGAAAGCAATATTAACTAAGTCCCCGGGAACGGTGCCAGAAAACTTGATGTGGGTAAAGTTTTCACCCAACTATAGTATGGGATCGAATCCACAAGGACTTGTAAATTGCACGACGAAAACGTTAGAAAAATAATCAAGTTAAAACAAAATAAAAGAGAGTGTGTCGATGGTGATTACCAAATAAAGTAAATAAGCAAATAAAATCAGAGATTAAACAATAAAGAAAAAGTTAGGTTTTAGGGAAATCTCATGGAAAACATGCAACGATAAGATAGATTATTCGATAGGGATTTAAGTAAAAACCGTCTTGAACACAACACGAATTTATAGTCTTTCCACTGTCGTGGCTTCGACCACTATGTTTTACAAACCAATAGACTTAACTTTTGGAAGGTTATTGTAGAATGAAAACATGCATTAAATCGAGCAAGTAATGATAAAGTTCACTATACTCCGTAACTCGACTTTTGGAAGGTTAAGACGCCTAGCTCATCAAATATTAGTTCCGTCAATATAACAAGCTTTTGAAAAGTATATTAACCTAAGATCAGATTACTAAATGTGCGGTAAAGTAATCATGCATTGAGAAAAAATAAAGATGAAGAACCATATGAATATCCCTTTTAAACAATCATAGAAAACACATCAACTATGAATTGAAATCATGATGAGAATACTTGTATTAAAAGAGTAAGGTTGAGAAAACTTCTCTATATCGAAGTACAAAGTCGAGATCTTCACCTTGAAGCTTTTAGAATCCAAATCAATGAAGAACTTGTAAAAACTATGAAGAAATTGTGGATGTGTTTATTCTAGGATGGCTCCCTGCTTTTCATTAAACCGAAAAAGGAAGTTTTTGGGTCGCAAGGGTCGGCCGAGCTCAGGCCCAATTCGGACGCGTCTTCAGTAAAATCGCTGTATATTCCTGACCACTTCTCCAATTGACTTCAAACCAATTGCATATGAAATATGACTCAAAATTATATCTTTCCACCAAATTGCATCCCAATCCATCAACGGGAAGGCATCCAATGAAGGTGAAACTTCTGATGCATCTATGCTGTCCAATTGGAGAAATCAGCTTTTCTTGAACTTTAGGTGCTTGGCTGATCTTTTGGAATTGGAAACATGTCTTGGACGTGGTAAACTCCTTTTTGGCTCCATTTTGCATCCTTTTTGATGATTTGACCTATATAAACTTTAAAACTACAAAAACTAGAAAACTACCTCAAAAATCACAAAACCGAATGAAAATGCTTAGATAAAATACTAAAATCCGTAATAGAAACATTAAAATATAGAGCATATCAATCATTCATCCGTTAGTGTCTCATCCTTCATGAGGTCTGCCTCACGCTCAACGTGGTGAGAAGTAGGAGTAGAAACATGTTCTTCTTCTCCTTGATGTTCTTCTTTTATGGCATGAGTTTGAGAATCCAATAGACTTTCATTTGATGACTCCTTTATAACCAATTTGAATACGGGTTCATCGTGTTCGGAAATTACGTAGTACCCCTCATCTTCGTGCATAGATTCGTTGAGTTCTTGAAGAAGACTCGTGTTCTCCTCATCGTCGAGAGGCTCAAGTGTGGCGTCTTAAGGGCAACAATGCTCGAAGTAAGGATGCGGCTCGTAGCGTCTTTGAGAGTAGTTGGTCGGTACCGGTTTCTGATCCATGTAGTACGAATCACGGTAGTAGTGTGAATCGTTACAGTAGTGAGCATAAGATGGGTCGTAGAAACCATGCCCGTATGTTGGGCCCAAATTCCACACTCAAGGCCCAGCCGGATTGAATAGGCCTAACAAAGAAGCCCAGTATGCGATGAGACCTCTTCAAGCGAGCCCGTAAGCTGGAAGGAGCCGAGCACACAGGAAGAAGTGAGATTGCTAGGAGGATGAGCTTGCGCCTAAAAAGTCAAACACACTAATTCACGATACTAGAATCAAGCTCAGCATTGAAGACAATTATTACGAATTTAATTCTAAGTTTAATGTGAATAATTGAGCTTAGGCAGTTACATTTGAGCGAGTATAAGTTTGAAAGGGAAGCCACATTGTAAGACACCGAATTATTGGCAAACAAAGCAATATACAAACTTTTTCTTTAAATCTTCTAAGTCATTCTCTAGAACATACGACCTGAAAAGCCAAGGATTGAGGTTGTGAGATTCTGCTCTCACAATTTGGCGCCATCTATGGGGAGAAGCAAAACAATTTCCTTTTTTTAACCCACGAAATTTGTTACTCAAAAAAGGATAATGTCAGACACAACAAGCGCAGCAATCACTGCTTCATCCGGAGTTATAAACACCTCCATCTCACCAACCCAGCCTGACGCAATCGCTCCGGCAAGCTTGGATGGAACAACACACGTTCTCAATACCACCTCGGAAGCGAATGTCATGACTGGGACTAAGGAAACCGCTAATCCTTCGGGACCTACAACCTTAAACCAGCCGGCCCCGAATCAGATAGCTAAGATCCGGAACTTAATATCGGTTCTCATAGAACAGAATCGCCTAATATCAGCTCGCCAAGACGATCTCGAAAGAATGGCTCAGGCAGGCGCCATCGGGCGGTTCGCCTGATATTCCCATATTTTACATCTCTTAGCATGCATTCTTGTCATTGTTTTGTGTCTCATGCATGCGTCTTGCATAGTTTTTAAGGCATTTATGTCTAAATTAGGGTAATAGGTGTATGCATTAGGTCCTAGTCAGTTTTTCATGCATTTAGAGTGTTTTTAGGTGATTTGGAGACAATTGATGATATTTGGAGAAATAGGCCAAAGTAGAATGCAAAGTCCATCTAAGGCGCCGGAAAGATGTGGCTGGACAGAGACCTTTCGATCCGAATCAGCTTAGATGACCTTCATAAAAGATGTAGAGGGGTGAGTTACCTGTCTATGGGAAGTTGAAACAAGCCATTCGGACCTGTGGTTCTAGAGTTACCACGTTTTGACTGTAGACATATCCGCATGGTCAAAAAACTAGTGCCTTGTACCGGCCAACCACACCGCGGGCCTTCCATCCGGTCTGATCCATCTTGTGCTATCACAGGAGAAATGACCGGCCCGTTCACCAATTCTCGACTGTCTAGAAGCCACATGGTCCAACACAGCAGCATTCACACCGCCCACTATCCGGCCGCTCTATTCCGGCCGATCCGAAAATAAGGCCAAATGAAGACCTTACCGTGTCCAGCTCTTTTTTCCAGCCAGCCTGAGCTCTTGATGAAAGTCATGAAAAATTAAGTTAGCTTTCCAACGCAAGTAGATTCATGTCATTCCAAAAAGCGGTTCAGGAGATACGGTGATTTATTGAAGACATGTCACTGTCGGAAAATGCAGAGGCAGTCCGAAGCAGCTGAAAGATCGTGTCGGATGGAACCATTACCATGCCCAGTTTAATCTGATCTTCGGATGAAAGTCATGTGAAATTGAGTTAGCTTTCTAACGCGAGAAGATTCAGCTCATTCCGAGTAATATTCCAGGAGTTATCGCCAATATAGTGGACACATATCAACTCTGCCCAGTCCAAGATCCGACCCGATTTGCCTCGGGTCGACCCGGTTCGAACACTTTGTGTATTTATGCAAATTTTAGACATTTTTAAACCTAAGTTTTCTTCTTGTAGGAGTGGGGGGCTCGACCCTAACTATCTCTCTTGAGGGATTTGGATTGTTCTTCTTATCTATGACATTCTAGAGAAGATTTCTTCAACTGTATTTTTTTTTAATACAATTTCCCTATTTTTATGTATTTTTCTCTTTTGTTCTTCATGTTTAGACCTTTGACATTTTTGTTGGGTTTTTGGATTATGCTTGATTATTGATGGTTTGATGGTTGATTTGTGTTCCGATATCGATGCCTCGACCAGCAGAATGGTTGGCTCAGCCACCACATCGCGGTTCAGCTCGATGATATCGAACCCCAAATTCACTCCTTCCACGATCCAGACTGCGGAAGGAGGAACTACGCCAATTGCGACCCTCCCGGGAGTAGATATGACCTCAAACCAATTAATCGGTCAAGATCGCTCTGGGAACGCCAACGAAGTCGAGACTCGGGACAATCCCGAGATGGAAGTGCGACTTGAAAATGGGATCCGCAACCATTCCCAGCTCCCTGGGGAATCCCTGCTCCGGTTCCCGGGTAATAACGAAAACGATATGGGACCCGGCACCTCACATGGATTTGAATCGATCAAGAAATACTATGAAGAAACTAGTGCCGAACTTCAGCGGATGAGATCGCATGTCCATGCCGCTCTAATAAGCTCATTACCTGAGATAGACATGGTGATTGATGAAGTCAATCAGACCCCATTCACCTCAAGAATCGCGAGCCCCCAGCTCGGCGACGTCGGGAACATCCGATTTCCCCGTTATAACGGAGAAACCGACCCCAAGGCATTAATGAGAAGTTTCAAATTCGCCTTTTCGAGGGTGCGATTACTCGGGGGCGACCTCGAGTCATCACGCTGCCGTTTCTTTGCCGAAAGTCTAACAGATTCGGCCCTGGAATGGTTCATCTTCCTGAAGCCAAACTAGATTGACAACTTCACCCAACTTCAAGCTGCATTCTTGAAGCAATATTCGGTATTTATCCAGATCGAGACCTCGGAGGCCGATCTATGGGTACTTATCCAAAAGCCAGATGACTCGTTGCGGAAGTACATTGACAGTTTTAAAGCCGTAAAGGCAAAAATAGCCGATCTACATAACCCAACGGCCCTGAAATCCCTTCAAAACGGATTACTAAAAACCTCAAAATTCTTTGAGGAGCTCACAGTTTAGGAGCCGTTATCGCTAGATGATGCGCTACACCGAGCTTCACGCTGGATTATTCTCGAGGAAGCAAGTGAAGCTCCGTCAAAGCAGCATGCACCCGCAACCTCGACTAAGCCAGCTCAGACGACCAACTCCCAGGGACCTAAAAAGTTCGGGAAAAAAAAGTCCTAAGATCAAAGACAAAATCAGGGGATACATTCGTACTTAGTAGGAAGCCCACCTCATAACAAATTCAAGCCTTATGACCCCAGCAAGTGATGCGATTTTCATAAAATCAAGGGTGATTCGACCGAGGAGTGCCACGAGGTGAAGAAGCAACTCGCTGCAAAATTCGCAGTAGGAGAGCTGGGCAAAATCGAACTGGAGAAACGTCCTCCTAGGAAGAACTATTACCCAGCTCGAGGCGATGAAGGGCGAGATCGCCCATCTGAGGATGATCGTAAGCGAGAACGTTCAACCGAGGACTCGACGAGGCGAGATCCCCCCAAAGACAAGGGGACAAACCTACCTCCCCCCAGCACGAAGACAATAATTAACTTTATTCACGGAGGATCCCAGTTGTGTCGCAACTACGTGAATTCGATTAAGAAACATCAACGGAGGGTGAATACCGACGTACGTGACAAGACCCCGTTCAAGGGACCTGACACACAAATCACGTTATGGGAATGCGAGGCCACTGAACTAGATTCCCCACATGATGATGCTCTCCTAATCATGCTAGAAGTGGGTGAATACGACTCACTAAGATGCTCGTGGACACACGGGGTTCTGTAGAACTCATCCTCCTAAGTGTTCTTAGGAAAATGGATATACCGGATCACAAAATCGAGGAGAATAAGATGGTGTTAACCGGCTTCTCCGGGGAAAGCACGTTGTCCCTCGGAACGATAAGACTCCCTGTAATAGCGGCCGGAGTAAGAAGGATGGTCTAGTTCATTGTGATAGATAGGCATGCCCCGTTCAATGCCATCCTGGGAAGAACATGGATACATTCAATGAGGGATGTATCCTCAACCTACCATCAATGTAAAAAATTCCCTACCCAGCATGGAATCGCAACAGTTAAGGGGAGTCAAAAGGAATCCAGAATGTGTTACATGGCATGCTTCCAGATAGCAAAGGGAAGCGCCATATATCAACTACAACGTAAGGATGAGCTCGCATATTGCCTGTCCAAAAGGAAGAGTGGTCCAGGCTTCATCGGACCTCGCAAAGACTTTATTGAGAAAGTTGTGGTCAGCAAATCTCACCCTGACCAGAAGGTAGGAATTGGGTCCGAGGTCTCCAAGGCTCAAAAGGATCAACTAATAACATTCCTCAAAGAAAATACCGGCTGATTCGCATGGACAACAACTGATATGCCCGAAATCGATCTAAGCATCATCTCGCACGAGCTTAATGTGGATCCAAATCACAAACCAGTATGTCAAAAACATCGGAAATTCGGACCTGACAAGACCGAGGCTGTTAACAACGAGGTCACCAGGTTGCTAAGCGTTGGATTCATCAAGGAGGTGAAATATCCCGACTGGCTAGCGAATCCGGTCGTGGTGAAAAAGAAAAATGGCACCTGGCGAGTGTGTGTGGATTTTACAGATCTAAACAAAGCGTGTCCTAAAGATAGCTTCCCACTACCTCACATCGACCAGCTGGTGGAAGCTACCGCAGGGGCACCAGCTCCTTAGCTTTATGGATGCATTCTCAGGGTATAATCAAATACAAATGAACCCTGAGGACCAAGATAAGACATCCTTCATAACAGAGCGAGGAACGTACTGTTATAAAGAGATGTCATTTGGCCTTAAAAACGCTGGAGCAACCTACCAAAGACTTATGAACAGGATGTTTGCCAGCCTCCTGGGAAAGTCAATACAAGTCTACATTGACGACATGTTGGTCAAATCGTTGAAAGAGGAAGACCACATAAGTCAGCTGGAGGAATGTTTCACTTCACTAAACAAGTATGGGATGAAACTGAATCCCTCAAAGTGTAACTTCGTCGTTGCTTCAGGTGAATTCCTAGGTTACATAGTGACTCAAAGAGGAATAGAAGCAAACCCCAAACAAATCAGTGCGTTCTTGGAAATGCAATCTCCGAGCTCTGTGAAGGAAGTGCAAAGGCTGACAGGCCGCATTGCTGCACTGAATCGATTTATTTCAAGGTCGGCTGATAAATGACTCCTTTTTTACCAACTACTAAAGGGAAATAAAAAGTTCATTTGGGATGACAAATGCGGAGAGGCCTTTAACAACTAAAAGCATATGTCTCTGAGCCCCCCCCCCCNTATGTCAAAACCAATTGAGGGATAACCGCTTTACCTATACGTAGCGATTTCCGAGGCCGCAGTAAGTGACAATGACGTTTCCAGCTTCATCAAGTCGCTGCCCTCTCTCATTGCACACTTGACCCTCTTCGTCTCTCAAGACTCCAGCTTCATCAGCTCTTAAAACCACAGGGTTGTTCATCCCTGATATTTGCTTTGTCTTTCTGTTTGTACGTTCTAAACGTCATTGACCCTCTTTTTCTTTCTATACGTAGCGATTTTCGAGGCCGCAACAACACGATCTTCAGCTTTGCTCCAAAATGCTCCAGAAAGCTCCAATATCTCCAATTATGCTCCAAACGTGCTAAGACCTGTAAAAGACTCTAAAACACTACGAAATAGCAGAAAGACTCTATAAAACAGACTTATATCATGGCCTAAAAGGGGTAAAAACCATGATATATCAGAGAAGAACGAGTTGAGCAAAAACCAATCTATTACGTGAGCAAATCCCTAACGGAGGCTGAAACCAGGTATCCACGAATGGAAAAACTGGCGCAGTAGTAATCTCAGCTCGCAAGCTCATGCCGTATTTTCAGTCACATCCTATCATAGTAATGAAGACACAACCATTACGCACAGTATTGCACAATCCTAGCCAGTCTGGCAGGCTAGCCAAATGGGCCATCGAGCTTAGCGAGTACGATATTGAATATCGACCTCGGACTAGTGCCAAAGCTCAGGTACTAGCTGATTTCATCATCGAGCTTACAACTAATAGCCAGGTGACCGAAACGAGCTCCGAAACCTTGCAGCTTTATGTCGATGGAGCCTCCTCGAAACAGGAGGCATGTGTTAGAATCCACCTAGTATCCTCGACTAATGAGGTCGTGGAACAGTCCTTCATACTCGGATTCCCAGCATCGAATAACGAAGCTGAGTACGAGGCTTTAATAGCAGGTCTCTGGCTCGCAGCTGGAATAGGAATACGCAGCATGAATGCGTTCAGCGATTCCCAACTCATTACAAGTCAGTTTCATGGAGAATACGAAGCCAGAGATAGCAGGATGGAATCCCATCTAGCAATACTCCATGAGCTAGTTAAGCGATTCGAAGTCTTCAGCCTGATGCGAATACCGCGAGGTGAGAACACGATCACAGACGCACTTGCAGCTCTGGCATCAACCTCGAATCCACATGTAAAAAGAGTGATTCCAGTAAAAGGAATTGAAAAACCAAGCATTAAAATCGATAAAGATGTCGAGGATTTAATGGAGATATACGATAACAATATGGAGGTTGACATAGTACTAGTCCCAATAATGGACGTCCTCCTTCCTGAAATAGGAGAAGCTGAGGACCCGGAGCAAGCTCCGCTCGACGCCAGGCATGTTACTCTCCGCGAAAAAATGATTGAAAGAGCTGACTGGCGAGTAGCGATTATACAATACATTGAGGGGGGGGGGGGAGGCTCCCACCAGGAAGTGGGAAGCTCGCAAGCTCAAAACCATAGCTTAAAGATATTGCATAATCAGCCCCCGCTTTTACAAGCAAAGTATGAATGGCCCCTACCTGGTATGTGTCCACGGGCAACCATTCAGGAGGAGGGGCATTAGCCATCAGGATCAAAAGGCAAGGGTATTTTTGGCCAACTTTGGTCGCTGACTGCGAAGAACACTCTAAAGCATGCGACAAATGCCAACGGCATGCTCCCACATTGCATTAGCCTACTGAAAACTTATCTTCCATCTCATCTCCATACCCCTTTATGAGGTGGTATATGGATATAGTAGGACCTAGGGAAACCTCGGAAAAAAGGAGGTGTCGCTTCCTACTCGTCCTCACTGACTACTTCACCAAATGGGTAGAGGCAGGAGCTTTCCAGCAAATTAAAGCAAAACACGTACAGGAATTCGTATGGCAAAATGTAAGATGCCGGCACGGAGTCCCATACGAGATTGTAACCGATAACGGTTCACAGTTCATCTCAAATCAGTTCTTAGAGTTCTATGGAGATCACAGAATCCGACTGACAACCTTGACTCCACGTTACCCTCAAGGCAACGGGCAGGCCGAGGCAACAAATAAGCTAATATTTAGCAATCTCAAAAAACGAGTGGATGCTAAAAAAACAAAAATGGTCTGACGAACTCCGTGGAGTACTACGGGCCTGTCGGACATAACCTCGCAAAGCAACCTCAGAAACACCATTCTCCTTGGCTTATGGGATTGAGGCCGTGGTCCCCGCTGAGGTCGTAGTCCCCAGCCCGAGAGTAGATATGTGTCCCATAAACGAGAAACTAAATAACGAAATACTTCTCGACCAACTCGATGTCATCGATGAGCGTTGAGATCGAGTACTCGTTAATCTTCAAAACTACCAACATGCAGCAGCACGCTACTACAATTCAAAGGTTAAACAGCGAAGTTTTCAATTTGGCGAGCTCGTCTTACGAAAAACCTATGAAAACACAAGAGAAAGGAATGCTGGAAAATTGGGTACTAACTGGGAAGGTCCATACCGAATTTCCGAGGTAGTAAAGAACGGCGTATACAAGCTCGCCATGGTGCACGCCAACACACCCGAAAGGAACTCATGGAATGCCATGAACTTGAAGAAGTATTATCACTAAAAAGACACTTGTAAAAATTGAACTACGAAAAGGTTTGATCCCTCCTTAGGGTACGTAGGCAACCTCACAAAGGTGCAACTATTAAAAAAAAAATATATATATATATATATATATATATCTCCCATCAAGCCTGTTAAATGCATCTTGAGGACCATAACTCCTACTTTACAAGCTAAAAGCTTTACCCCATAAATGAACAGCCTTACGAGTTAGAGCATGCTACCAACTAGCATGACTCGACTTTGCGTCTAAATTACAAGGTCACAACCTCTTTAGTCTCTATATGACAACAACCTCTACGTCTAAACTTTTTAGGTTGCATGCCTGCCTCTAAACGGCTTTGACCTTGCGTCTTAAAATTGTCTGGTCAGCTCCCAAGGTCTCTAAACGACCTGGGAGCAAGGTCTCTGAACGACATGGATCTTTGGCTGAAAAACTGCCTCAGATCTAAAGAAAAATGTTAGCCTCTAAATGGCGAAAGTTATCATAAAAACAAGATCTTTAAAGAAAAGTCAAAATAATTAATGCCTCTGCAAAGGAGCATAAGTTCGAACCAAAAAGCCCATTAGGGCATAACAAGTTCAACAGTAAACAGAAACGGGTTTAAAAGCCTCCCCAGGCACCAAGTTCGAAAAACAGAAAAGGATGAAGAGAATAGAAGGGTATGTAGCAGGCAGGTTCAGCTGGTTTATCCGCCGAGACAGATTGATCCAAGGGCAGTGGGAACTCCTTCCTAAGCTCATGAGAACCAAGGTCCAGCTGATCACTTAACGGTGGCGCACATGGCCCAGCAGGCAGCGTAACCGAATCATCGGATACCTGCGGAATGTTAAGTGTACCCAGGGAAAAATCTGATACCTGGACGATGGCAAACTCCGCGTCCAACTTCAGCTTCTCAACCTCAATACCCTTCCTTTCAGCCTCAAAGTCGTTGATGGTCTGATTGATAATATCATCAACAAGAAGGATGTTGGACTTAGATTCCATAATCTGAGTCTCGGTGTCGACCTTGATCTTCTTCTTCTCAAATTTATCCGTTATCCCCAAAAGAATGGTGCAATATTGTTTGGACATCTCCCTCCCCGCAGCCTTCTTAGCCTTCTTCACCATCTCTTTCTGCCTCTTGACGAGCTTCTTCGAATCCTCCGTAACCTTCTCAATCTGGACTCTTAAGCCTACGATGCTCTCGCTAGCAAAGCGCAAGCCAACCTTAGCAGTCCCAGCTCGCCCCTCGGCAACTCGAAGGTCTACCCACAAGTTTTCACCTGATTTCTCTAGCACAGAGACCCGAGCTTGAAGAGTGTCAACATGAGCTTGAGCATCCCGAGTAGAGTCTTCCCATCTCTTGGCCAAAACGGCATGATCTTTAACCTGACTTTCCAGAAGGGTGATCTCAGCCATCTTTTCCCCACCTCGAGTAATAAGAACTCCGTTGAATCGCCACTCTTCGGTTGGGTAAGAACATGATAGGCCTTGCAAACACAAGTGTTTCAAGGGTTTTGGAGATGAAGGGTCACACAAAGGCTACGGAAGACCTTTGATATACCAAACGATCCTTCGGATATGACACACCAAAGAGATCGAGTTACTTGTTGGATATTACACACCAACAAAGCTATGAAGAGAATCACTCTCAACACAAGAAGAAATCATACTGATTTTTGATAAAAGAAGAAGTGCCTTTCGTCCATGAGTTACAAGGAGATTATAAAGAGAAAGCAATAAGGGTCTGCATGAAGGAGAGAGAAAGAGTAAACATTAAAAACAGATTGAAATTCGAAATTGGACTCTTGCTCTTCCTCATGGTCGAAATTTGTAGACTTGTTGGGCTTGAGGAAGATCACAAAATGGGCCAGTAACAATGTGAATCATTTTGCCTCATTAAAAACCTTTCCAAGAAAACCCATTGGGACAAAACTTGGACAAGGGAAAAAGAGCACAAAATAATTCACATACCCATTTAGTGATTTCTTTGGGCCTTCTTTGTACCTTGATGGTTTGAGAGAATAAGTGAGCTTCTTGGGAACATCCTGGATGACATAAAGGATGTTCAAATCGCAGCAGCTTTGACAATAGATCCGTTGAGAAGTTGAAGCCTCCAAATGAAGCAAGTCGAGGATCCGTTGACTTAGAAATTGAATATCTTCCAAATGAAAACTGGTCTTGACTTGATTCCAATTCGCCATGAGCCTCTGATAGATCAAGATTGTAGAACAATTTGTTTTGTAGCTTAACTCGTCCTGGTGTTCTTGGAAACCTCCAATGAAGGCTGGTATGTCCAAATCGGGTAAGGTGGGAATCACCCAAATTGTAAATTCAATAAATCCTTCGTTTGAGCTCCAAATGGACTGATTCCACTTCGTAGTGTGCTCTGGCTGATCTGAGAATGTTTTCCAAGTGGTCTTATGCTTTGAATATTCGTGGTTAATTCCATATGCTCCAAGAAAGGCACATATGTCCTTGTTGACTCTTATGTGGCTTGTGTCGCATGTTTGATGGAGCTCTGGTTCAAGCTACTCCTCTATGATCACATCATCGAGCAAGCCTTGACGCCAGCTCATCTCGCTCAGAAACCAGGTCGGCAATAGTTCTAGCCGCCCTTTCAACCTCCTTAGGTTGGGTGGCAGAGCGAAGGTCCTGCTCAAATGAGTTAACTAGCTCATTTGCGGCAGAGATAGCCTAAAAAGAAATGCAAAAACTCAGCGAAGAAAAATAAGGAGGAATAATAAGAAAAAGGGAACCGAAGCTACCTGACCAATCGCACCCGCGAATTTGGTATAGCTTTCAGGCTTCTTCATGTTCTTCAGAGACGGTAAAAAGCAGGAGGAAGGCCTAACACGTCTGAAAAGATTAGCTAGCTGGGAGCTGTTCTCTACGATTGCCTCAAATCCATCAAAGTCAAACCTAAAAGCATTCGGAGAATTTCCTCCACCACCTTGCGAACGAGGCTCCACATGCCTCCTTGATGTTTCCTCACCATCAAATCCATCATCGCGAGACCGCTTAGAGCGAGACTGATGCTCGGTAGAATGACTAGGTTCCTTAGAAGATACCATGGAAGTTGACATTTGAGAACCCCTAGCTCGTATATCATGCCGGGCAATCTCAGTCTCACCACCCGCTGGCAAACTGCCACCATCACCATGATCAGCATTGGGCTCACGGTGATCACCCATCTCGGTTT
Source organism: Eutrema yunnanense (assembly GCA_002933935.1). NCBI lineage: Eukaryota > Viridiplantae > Streptophyta > Magnoliopsida > Brassicales > Brassicaceae > Eutrema > Eutrema yunnanense. Next base: position 17,366 of record PKML01030832.1, read on the forward strand.
CCTCACGCTGCGGGTCTCAACACGGGCAGACTTACCGAGAGCCTCCTTGACCCTCTTATCAAGAGTACCAGCTGGCGTCGGAGTAGGACGCAGTCGCATCCTCTCCCTGTACGAAAGGCGCTGCGCTGTCTTAGGAGGAACCATCTTGTTAGATTCGGTGGAGCTGTCGCTACGAGTAAGATCGACCTGTGAGGTAGAAAGGGCAGTATCCGGCACCTGGGAATCAGCCGGAGGATCAACCTCAACACGGGCTAGATCTTTAGCAACAGCCTCGAGCCTCGGGATAATGGATAGAACCGGAGTCAAAACTTGAACTTGAAGTGGGGGAGACGGAGTCTGAGAATCTGTAAAATCAAACAAGGGAGATCTGAATGAAGGAAAAGCTCTTAACCCAAAAAGATGTAATATAAATGCACACAAACCTATGAGCCGAAAAGCAGATGCAACAAATAGCCCGGGAGCTCGGCGCTCGCGAGCTTGCTGAATTCTATCGAGGGTGAAACCCTTCCCGTCGAAGCTCTCCCCCTTGACAAGATCGATGAGCTGTTGAACCTCAGCCGTCACTACCTTTGAAGAATCAATTGACTCTGCAAAAAAAGAAAATCAAATCAGAACACAAGAAAACAGAGATTAATAAATCCATATAAAAGGCACTCAAATCGGCATCCGGGGATCCCGCTGACCAGTAATCTGAGCCCACGAATGTCGAACTACAGACTCTCCCTCAACAGACTTGCTGGAAATTCTGAAATAGAACCACTGCTCCCACCATTTGTCATCCCTCATATTGAATCTGAAAACGGACCGATTAACGTTCGCCGAAAAATAATAGGTTCCACGAAGATTAAAGAGCTGGCGAAAGACCTCAGTGTCGAACACGACCCAAGACTCTTTAGAACGCACCCAGAGTGCGACAAGGGATCTCATCGCGCTGGGCATAAGCTGTGGAAGGGCGAGCCCGAGGTCGCTGATGATGTTAGAAACAGCCAACGGGATGGGAAAAGTGAGGCGGCATCTCAAAAAGAACGCGGCATAACCGCATGCGTAACCCTCTGGATGATTCTCCGGAGAGCTATTAGCCGACGGGATGAGCAGGTCGCCGGTATCGAGCCCGCATAAGGCAGAGATATTTGCGAGCTCGGCAGCCGAAATCGTACTCTTCGAGTGAGAGTCGAACCGACACTACAAGAAATTGGGGTTTTGATAGCAGTAGAGGATAGCGTTTTTTACATTTCTGCTATGGTTGACATATATCTCAGTTTTAGATAGCGTTTGCATTTTGGCAAACGTTATGTTTGTTGATCTGTTTCTAATTTTGCGAACGCTTTTTAGAAATATAGTATACATAGCATTGATTATCTTTGAAACGCTATGCATAATTGAGGCGGAAAAATAATTCATTTGCCCGCTAAATACTTACCTGAAAAAATAAGCTCCCAAATTTTCATTCTCCCTCTCACTCTAGTTTCAGTTTCCCTCTCTCTTTTTTTCATTCTAATCTAACAAAATTTCTTAATTTTTTTCTTTTCACAAAGAACAATATCTCCTTCTCCTTCATTCTCTACTAGGTTCAGATCTCCTCCGAAATCTTCCTTTGCCGCGATTCCATAAACAAACCGCAAAGTTCCTCCGAAATCTTCCTCCTCATTCTCCTCCGTCAAGCCTCCAGTGGAGATGAAATCTCTGAAGGCGACCTCCTCTCTCTCGGAGCTTCTCGATCCAAGCCCATATCTCTGTCGATTTAGGTTTTTCACCAGTGTCGGAAATTGGTGAATGCTCCGGCGAGAGATTCCCTGAGTCAGCGGCTTTGGCGTAGATCTGCAAGTCGAAAGAAACGACTATTTTGGAAAATCAGCTATGACCTCATCGCCATCGATGGATAGTGGAGGCTCGGCCCCCTTTGGATCATCTGCCCTTCAAGGCTGTATGCAAGAATTCAAACTCTTTGAGACTCAATCGGTAAGTGAAAATTCCAACCTGAGTATTCTCACTGCCATTTGTCTGTCAAATGATATTTTGTATCATTGGTTCCCTATAGATTAATCGTAGCTTGGTTCATTGACTGTCACTAACATGATATATTTCTTTTTTTTCCTATGAATTTCTACATGATTGGTCGGAATGGTAGTGGAGTGTATAAAGTACTAAAGATAGACCGGCTAGATGCGTCTGAGCTTAACGTCAGTGAGGATACTACATGCTGCTTATAACTGAAAGAAGAGAGATAGGTGAAATTTGTGGTCACAGGGTCTATGAAGTGTCTATGAGTGAGTTAATTTCATTGCAAAATTCTAGTGTGCTTTGCAACATTGCAAATTCAAGAGACGAGAACATGTATTTTGATACTTTTGCTACAGTATGATTTTCTTTTTTGTAGATGCCACTGTGTTTCTAGGTATGAAGGAGCCTGGCATTAGGGGAGAAGGCAAGGGCTTGGTATGTATACATTCAGGAATGGTGAGACACAGGCAGGCCATTGGGAAGACGGTGTTCTCAGCTGTCCTACCGAGCAGACCACCCGTCCTGATTCATCGTTTTCCATCAGTCATTCCAAGGTTCTTGACACTGTCCAGGTAACTTATAAGCTTATCTTACTCCTGCTAATATATAGGTACTTTTGTTAATCTCTTGAGTAGTTAAGAGACCAATTTGTAAAAAAATTGAATACCCACATGAGGTTTGATCCTTACCTCTTTCTCTCTTCATTCAACAGCAAGCAAGAAAAGCAGCTGAGAAGGCACGTGCAATTGTGAAGATACTGCTGATGATGAGACACTAACGGATAAAACAGAAGATTGCAAAGCCCTTACGACTCAGCTAATGAACCGAACCTGTTGCAAGTTCTGTTTACAAAACGTTCCAGATTTTTTTTATTTTTTATTTATGGTTACAACCTCAAATCTGACTTGTTATTATAAAGCCAATCTAAAATTGAGTGAACCGAATTTAGAGGATTCGATAAATAGAACATTATCATCGTTACACAACCAATAAATAAAATTTACAAAATAAAAAAAAGAAAGATTATGATATTTTATTTAGAGTTTAGGGCATAGGGGTTAGGGTATAAGGTATAAGGTTTATGGTATAACTGTATAAGGTATAAGATTTGAAATATATAAGTTTTTGAAAAAAATAAATAAAAGAAGAATTAAGTCGTCAATACTTGATTTAGGGTTTAGGGCATTGTAGTATAGAATTTATTGTGTGAAATAAAATTTCTTTGAAATTTCCCAATTTTCAATGGAATATACAATGAATTTTTGTGTAATACGTATAACATAATCTAAACATGTAATGTTTTAAAGATAAAATTAAAATATAGTTTAGGGTTTAGGGCATTGGCATATAGTTTAGGTTATGTTGATTTGGGGTTTAGGGTTACGATTTAGTGTATAGGGTTTAGGGTATAGGATATAATTTATTTGTTATTTGTGAAATAACAATAGAATATATAATAACATTTTGTCTTAAAATTATATATATATATATATATAAAAAATTTAAAGATAAAACCAAAAGAAAGAATTAAGTGTTTATTATTGATTTTATTTAGTTAGTGTTTAGGGTATAGATTATGTTCATTTAGGGTCTAAACTATTTATGTTATGTTGTCAAATTACCAAATGAAAATTAAAATGATTGTAAATGATTGAAAATGATTACAAAATCATTGCAAAAATTATTACAAACATACAAACCCTACAAACTAATGATAAGTTACTAAGTCTTTCATCTATAGTTTAGTGTCACACAACATTTGTTATATAGTTTTTGTTTTTAAATTTTTTGTAAACTCCAAAATTCTATATTATTTACTTAGTCTTTCATTCATCTATCATTTAGGGTTTCACAACCTTTGTTATATAGTTTTTTGTTATTAGTATTTGTGTAAATTAAAAAATTATATATTATTACAAAAATAATAATTTATCATAAAATCATTGATATAAAATATTTCCAAATTAAAATATCAATAAACCTGTTAAAAATCGTTTTATTTAGGGTATGAGAAAATAAATAAACATTCACAAGGTCAGAACCAATGGGAATGTATCACTCAGATCGATTACGTGGCACAATCTAACACCGTTTGATCCTTATACTTTTCTTTCTCTGATTTTGACCCTTCACCGTTGGATCCTTATACTTTTTTTTTTATTCTTTCCTTTTCTCTCTAGGGTTCGAGAGACGAAGTGAGACAGCGGCCAAAAATCCCCTTTTGCTATTTCTATCACTTTCTTTCTCTCGATTCCTCTCTCTTGCGCCGTCGGCGAAACCAACACCTACACCTGAGTAGAAGAACTTAGGTTGTTAAATCAATGTTAGTAACCATTGTTAAATATCACTTAGGTTGGTAAAGCTGCCGGAGCTAAATGGAAGTCTATGAGTGAGGAAGTGAGTATTTTTTGCCATTGAAAATCGATTGTTTCATCTTTGTGGATCTATATATACTCAAAGCTAATTTTGATTTTCTGAATCTATAATTACAGGATAAAGAGCCTTACGCCTCCAAGGCAGAGAGCAGAGAGCAGAAAGAGTGAATATGTCAAGAGTATGCAACATTACAACATGAAATTGGTATAATAAAACTCTCATTGATTTAGCTTTCAATTTCTAAAGAGAGAGAGAGAGAGAGAGCAAAAGAGTGTGTTCTTATGGTCTTACTTGTATTAGGCTAGTGGAACCAATAGAGGTGAAGATGATGAATCCAAGTCTGAAGTGGACGAAGCAGGAGGAAGCGAAGAGGTTTTTTTTTATTTAGATTTAAACTTTAAATATTCCAACTGTAAACTCACAAGTTTAATCACCAATGTTGTATAAACTTTTATTTTATTTATGTAATTTTACTTTGTAGTTATTAATTTATAATTTTGTATTATGTATCCTGTTACATATAAAATATAATAAAATATGGCTATTTCTTTTTAATGTCTTTTTTTATCGATTTTTTTATTGTCTAATTATCCAAATAAATAATAAATATTAATTTAAAATATAATTTTTAGTAAAACAATTATGGGAACAAATTGCAGAAATCATTACATATATCGACTGCTATAGTAAAATTAGGGAAAAGTTATGAATAAAATATTCAATAACTAAAAACAATTGCTATTGTAAAATATATGATTGCATCGAAAAAACCGCTATATTAGATGAAGATATGATAGTATTGCCAAAAACCGCTATCTAAAGTATCCGACCTACAATGACGGGCGCTGTCAGAGCGTTTTAGGAAACGCTATGTGATATGCTCAAATTAATATCCTAACAATACTAAAGCAGTTGTTATAGTATAGCTAGGGGTCGAACCACAAAAGACTCAGAGAGACGCGCAATAGATTATATAGGTAAGAATTAAGCTAAGCAATTCAGATGTAATTTAATGCAGTGCAGAAATTAAAAGAGTTGTAAATCAATTGGGAGAAATATAGGCTCAGGGTTTTTCTCAGGAAATCAATGAATGCAAATAACTAATTAGCAGGATTCAGATTTAGCGCAGTTCTCGAACTCAAATCACTAAGGTATAATTAACCAACTGTCGTTGCGAGAATTATCTAAATCTAAATCTTAGGAATTTCAAATCTCTTTGCGAATCCTAAAGTCTAAATCAGCTTTAATACCAGGTTTGATATGTTCACAAATCAATTAAACCAAATCTCTTTGCGAATAATCAATTTGCTCACCTAGGTTCTATCAGGTAATTAATCGCACTGTCGTGCCTAATCCATTATCCTAAGATCTAAGTTCCAGATTCGTCAACCTAGAATTAGCTTTGAACACAACCTAAGCGAAGAACTAATTCAGATGGTGAATCCTAAACAGATAATTAACCTAGCATTCAAAGAAATCCTTTATGAGAAAACCCTAAACCTAAAGTAGATTTATACAGACATGGATAATGAAACAATCAACATAACTGAATAAATCATCAATAGAATAATCAGAAAGGTTTAGAGATCTAATCTCGGACGAAGGGAGATTCAGACTTGTCTCTCTAAAACCAAAGTAAAATCAAAGTATAAAAAGCTCAGCCTAAACAAGTGGCTGCAAAATCTAATTATATAGCTAAAACACGTTCTGGGCAATCTTGTAAATATCAAAGTCTTCTGGGCCAATTCTGCAATTCTTCAACTCTTCAATAAGTCGCGATCCTTCTGTTTCCTCGACGGGTATCGATCGATACCAGGGGGTATCGGTCGATACTCAGGTGATTTTAACGTCTCAGCTAGATGGATCTCTGCTTCGCTCCAGAATGTTCCAGAAAGCTCCAATATTTCCAATTATGCTCCAAACGTGCTATAACCTGTAAAAGACTCTAAAAGACTACAAAACACTAGAAAGACTCTATAAAAAAGACTTATATCATGGCCTAAA
>PKML01030898.1:0-69880 GCA_002933935.1 Eutrema yunnanense
ACGGGGGCATATGTGAATAATGGTCTTCTGAAAAGGGCATCTCAAAATTTGATCCTCGAGAAAACCTTCTTCATAATTTGCTTCATTTTGAAGAAACATTTGAAGGACCATTGGAGATGCAATAGCTCATGCCAAGTAAAACCGTGTACTGCAAAAAATAAGTTCTGTGTAAGGGAATAGAGAGAAAATGGTTTTACAAAATCTACATCCACAGGGAAACGAGAAATAAGACAGATACAAAAAAAATCAGAGAAACTGCAGGTAAAAGGCAATACATAGAAAGCTTGGACGATGACAGAACTAGAGACAAAGAGGTGAGGCGTAGAGACATACCTCCTCTGCTCGTAAAGTCCAGTATTGGTCATTGATATTGTCAATTCTTTCAGTAACTGGAAAGATCTGCAAAGCGTACCCAAGAACATTTGATTAAAAATCTGCTACATCAGAAATTGCTAAATAACATCACACCAAGTATGGAGCCATAATCTTAAGTTAAGTATAAAAGTCAATTAAAATGTAAAAGAGAGGAACTTAGCCTGTTACCTTGTAGATCTTGAGGAAAACTACTTCAAGTAACCTCAGTTCTGCATCTGGATGTGAAAGCTCCACCTGATTCATAAGTGTAGATCTCAGTTTTCTGTCACAGATGAGAACACGGAATCGAATCACTCACCCGTTGCATCAGACAAGATCTGAAAAATCTCTCGCCTGAGACTTCGAGATGCATCTTCCAATCAAAGCCGGTCTCCAAAACAAGCTCCACTGTGGATCCGGAAAGCTCTGTCACTGCTAGGATTGACGAAGAAGGGAACGATTCAGAGGAGAAAAACAGGACGAGGGTGAAAAGAGATCTCGAAAAAGCAAGAAACAAAGACGGGATCCTTGATTGAGTAAACCCTAGAATCTATTTTGCTTCTTCGATTCGCAATTCCAGATACGCGCTTCGAAGAAATCCTAAAACCAATGCGTGACCCGATAAAGGAGCTTCCTAATTCCGATCCAGATTTCTCGCACATCGTAACAGATTTGACTCAGGAGATGGGTTTTCGACAAAGAAAAGGTTTGATTTAGGGAATTTTCGACATAGATTAGAGGAAGAAGACAGTGATAGGGGTTTCGAGAGAGAATCGAGGAAGAGGAGAGTGTATTAGGGTTTGCTTTTGGGAGAAAAGGGTTTCTCCACACTTACTCGATTTAGGGAAATGTCTGAACGCTAAAACAAAATTTGGGTTGGCGGACGAGACAAGGGCTTGTATGCCCTTATTGATTAGAAAAAGAGCTGGGATGTCCCTGTGTGGCAAAATGATAATTGTACCCTTAATGAAATGTTTTAAGAGTTAAATATAATTAAATCGGTAAGAGGACAACGAAAACCACGGTAGCTCAGTGGTTTTGAGCTCCACGCTCGACACCCGCGGGCGCGCGCGACCAGGGTTCGAATCCGTAGTAATACTAGAGTAATACTGGTACAACTAAGTAGTAATACTAGAGTAATACTAGGGCATAGGGTAATACTAGTACAACTAGGTAGTAATACTAGGGCATAAAGTAATACTGGTACAACTAGACCCTAATACTAGGGTAACAATAGGTAATACTAGGGCTAATATTAGCGGTAATATTTCATTAAAAAAACAATTAAGGAGTTGATATTTCATTTAAAAAAATCCAGGGGTATTTTCGTCATTTCGTTAAAGTGAGGGGCTATAGGGATTAGTCGGGGGCAATGGTGATTTAAACATTTCTCATAGGGACATATGAGGTGATTACTCTTGGCGGACTTACGAAATTTTTTGGGCCAAAATTTTTGTTCTCATTTGTTGGGTCTAATTAGACAAAATTTTGAGTTTTTTTGCCATTTAGTGCTAATCAGTAGTTAATTAGTAGCAATTAAGATTAATTTTTTCATAATTAACAAAATTAACCTTAAATAACATATTCATACATTAAAATACTTAGGTGGCATATAATCTAACATTATTATTTAATCTTGACATAATTAGTAGGGTGCTTCACATTCTCCATCGTCATCATCATAAGACGATTTACTGGTTTACTCCTTGTAGCGAATTCTCGACGACAAGATTTTCAATTGTAGTCAGCATTACATGATCATCAGTTTCCCATCGGGTTTAGGCCGGTTTAGGGTTTAGGGTTTAGTGTTAACACTAACACTAAACCCTAAACCCTACTGATTAGGAGCAGTTAACAATTACCTTTTGGTCGAGTATGAGCAGTTAAAGACCCATAAGTAAATTGCTTTTTTTTTGCTTCTCGGACAAGTTGTTTCTTGTTAACAAAACCATCTTTTGAAGCTAATCAACAATTTCTCCTATGAATCAAATCTTATGGAGACCAAGTTTTAAATCTCTAATTGCGACAAATGCAAGTTATTGAGCAATTAAGTTAGACGTTGAGATAACATATGTTTGGTTTAGGCCGGTTTAGGGTTTAGGGTTTAGTGTTAAAACTAACACTAAAACCCTATACCATACTGATTAGGAGCAGTTAACATGCAATTAGGATCAGAACCTAATAGACGTCGTATATATCTACTTTTTATCTATCTCACCGTAAAATATCGAGTAATTGGCCATGCGAGATGATCCAAAAATCAAATGTTTGTATATGGCCTTAAATTCACCATTCAAGGAGTACGGACCAGTGCCTAATAGATTCCACACAAATGCACTCATAGGAAATCCATCAAACGCCTTTTATTCAAATTTCATTGTTTAATTGTCCTCTCCGCTCTCAATCTAATTCCAATGCACACATATATGCACTAAGTTCTGAATTCTTTAAGACAACCCACACATCTAGATGTCTCATATGTCGAGATTTGCCAAAGGAATTTATAATTTTAAATTCAAATCTTGTATAATTCAAGGATATTTTCTCGATTTTGTTATTTTTTTTGCTAATGTTTTGCTACTGTTGGACGATCCACCGAATTCAGTCGCAAATCAGTCGCTAAAATTGCGACTGATTAGTGACTGCATTTTCCCGACTACAAATTAGTCCCTATTCAGTCGCAAAATAACTACTGATTACCGACCGATTGTATTGGTCGCTAATTACCGACTGATTTGCTACTGTTTGAAATTGGTCGTTAAACAGTCGGTAATCAGTAGCGAATCAGTCGGTAAATTTACCGACTGCAAGTGCAGTCGCAATAATCAGTAGCGAAAACTCTGTTTTGGTGTAGTGTTCATTTTCTTAGTTCTCCTTTGCTCCTCATTATCACTCGTGGTCCTTGTAGCCCGAGCATACTCATCACCATGGTTCTCTTCGCTTTGGGAAAATTTCTCCACTAGTAGCTCTCCTTGTTCCACGGTGAGGTTTGTAAAACGCCCATTGCTAGCCCCATCCAAGGTCCATTTGTGCTCTTGATCAACTCCCAAATAGAAGATGCTAATGATGGCTTCCTTCTTGAACCCGTGATGGGGACAATCTCGAGTATATCCTTTAAGTATTCCCCATACCTTATGAAAGCTTTCATGCATGCTTTGCTTGAAATTCGAGATGTCCCTTCTAGTTTGGACCGTTCTTTGTGTGGAGTAGAACTTGTTGAGAAAAATCTCCTTACAATCATCTCAAGAATTTACCAAGTGAGATGGCAATGTTCTCTCCCAATGGCTTGCTTTTCCTCCAAGAGAAAACGGAAAAAGGTGAGCTTGATGCTATCATGGGGTACTCCTCCGGTTCTAAACGTGTCACACAACCTCTCAAATGAATCCAAGTGATCATAAGGGTTCTCCACTTCCGCCCCCTAGACAATTGAATCAACCTAACTAAGCTTGTTTTGATCTCATAGGCCTTGGCTTCAATTGGAGGAGGGTGGATCCCATATCTCGATCCACGACAACAAGGAGTGTCAAAGCTTCCAACCGTTGGCTTGTCCTTTGGAGCTTGGGTCGGACTTGATGCCAACTCTTGACGACGTGGCTTTCCTTGAAGTTGTGTTATTTCTTGAGGTTTTGGAGCTTGAGGGATGCTACCTTGGTTGTCCATCTCTTGAGGTTGAAGATCTTCAAGAATGTCTTTTCGACTGACCACCTCAAACACCTCAATTGATCTTGTTTTCCCATGTCTCTTCCCTTGATTTTGGTACATTTGAAAGCAAAAAAGAGCTAAGGAAGACAAGTTAGTAACAATAAATAAAAGAAAATTCATCATCTCAACGAGATGCATACTCTTAGTGATGTGCATTAACATAGTGAAAATAAAAGCTTAGTCTCAAGCAAAATCTAAATCCTAATGGTTATTGCTATTGCCTCCCCGGCAACGGCGCCAAATTGATAGTGGATAACTGTGTGTATCCAAACCAATTACCCAAATGCTATCGTTGTAGCACTTGTGGATTAATCCAAGGAGTCACAAGAACAACACACTAGGAATGCAAGAAATGACTTAAGCTAAACGAACAAAGGTGGTTTTGGTTTCTAAACAACCTAAATGATTCAAATTAAAAGCAAGAACACAAGTAAACAAATGCTAAAAAAGATCAAGGGTGAATTACACTGAAAGACACATTTGCCATTTTTTGTTACAAAAAGGCACATTTGACTCTTAAGGCACTTTTTGTCCTGTTCATGGGTATGAAAACCCAATTTTGTCCTTCAATTAATTTTCTTTTTTCTTCATCTCTCTTTTTTCTTACGCCTCTCTCTCTTTTTCTCTCACATCTCTCTCTTTTACATCTCACCTTAAACCAATAAACCATCTCTCTCTTTTACCCCACTTGATTTGTTTTCTATTTTTTTTTAATATGAAAGACATAAAACAATTTTCTAGAAACAATATATGATAATTCTATTTTTCTAACATTTTAAGATCCATTTTGCTATAGTTTTGATGTGAAACAAGAAATCTACTTGTAAATATCAAGAACTACATCTACACATGACCATCCACACGTGACCATCCACACATGACATCAGTAAAATATTATCCACACATGACCATCCACACTAGAAAATAAAAAATTAGAGTAAAATAAATATTACCCCACTTGATTTGTTTTCTATTTTTTTTATAATGTGAAAGACATAAAACAATTTTCTGGAAACAATATATGATAATTCTATTTTTCCAACATTTTAAGATCCATTTTGCTATAGTTTTGATGTGAAACAAGAAATCTACTTGTAAATATCAAGAACTATATCTACACATGACCATCTACATGTGACCATCCACACATGACCATCAGTTAAGTATTATCCACACATGACCATCCACACTAGAAAATCAAAAATTAGAGTAAAATAAATATTACCCCACTTGATTTGTTTTCTATTTTTTTTATAATGTGAAAGACATAAAACAATTTTCTGGAAACAATATATGATAATTCTATTTTTCCAACATTTTAAGATCCATTTTGCTATAGTTTTGATGTGAAACAAGAAATCTACTTGTAAATATCAAGAACTATATCTACACATGACCATCCACACATGACCATCAGTAAAGTATTATCCACACATGACCATCCACACTAACAATACGAGATTCTTATTTGTCTTCACACAATTGTCCACGTTTTCATGTCCATGTCGATCTCGATTTCATATGTTTAGATTTCTTGTTTTTTTTTCGAATCAAAACTATAGCAAAATAGATTTTAAAATGTAGAATAAAAAAAATTATCATTAATTGTTACCAAATAAATTGTTTTATGTCTTTCACATTATAAAAAAATAGAAAATAAATCAGGTGGGGTAAAAGAGAGAGATGTGAGAGAGATGTGAGAGAGATGAGGTAAAAAAAAAGAAATATAAAATAAATAAATGGTTTAAGGCGAGAGAGAGAGAGAGAGAGAGAGAGAGAGAGAGAGGGAGAGAGAGAGCGATAGAGAGAGAGAGAGAGAGAGTATGAAGAAGATTCATGAGTAAAAAAAAAGATGTGAGTTATATACATAAGGGTAAAATTGTCAATTGCATTTAAGAAAGTGCCTTAAGAGTTGAAAGTGCCTTATCATGTAATACATAACTCAAAATGTGCCTTCTAGAGTAATTTTCTTAAAGATTAATGAGATGATAAAAGGCGAATTCAAGGATAAAGTATTCAGATAAGGCAATTCAATGGCTAATTAATGATGTCCAATGTTTAATGAAGACTAATCCCTATGCAAATATCACTAATCTTAACTAATCCTCTCTCAAGGCATTAATTATTTTACTAATTACTAATTCAAGATCAAATTCTCATTTGTGAATCACTAATTAGCAAGCCTTAAGTCTATCATTCAAGATCAACCAAATAATCACTCTAGACAAGAAATGAATATCTCTTGAAAAGTTCATCAAGGCATTCATCGAACACCTTGTGTGCATGAAATGCCTTTTGATCTAAATTCACTTTCTCAAGCTAGATCTAGCTTTAAAACCACTAATCAACAAGGGAAATCATATAATCTAATCCTAGACATCATTAATCATCCATCAAATTACCCTAAATCTACCAAATCCTCAAATCCTAAAAGACTACTCACTAATCATGAAGAACACACCAAATCTTGTGAAAGAGGTGATATTAATCATGATTAGAGATTAGGAAGATGAAAGATTAAAGAAAGAAGACAAGAATTAAACTCAAACTTTCATTAATCAAAAAGACCCTTTGGAAAAATCCCAAAAACCCTAAAAAGAGAGTTCTTTGTCCTTGAGAGAAAAATAGAGAGAAAAAGGGAGAAAAGGCATAAAAAGGGAGATAGATCTAAAAAATGGGTTTTAACAATATTTAAATGTGTTTCTTTAGTTGGGTCGGACCGGGTCAACCCGGGACAAACCGGATATTGACCCAGTCAAGTTCTGGTCGAAGTTCTAATACCGGCCAAATTGGGGCCGGTATGGTTGGGCCGATATGGAGACGTTGCTTCTTTGAGCATAACTCGTTTGGGCGCCAGTCAGACATGTCCCTGCTAAATCCGATGTATCTTTCACACCACAGATCATAACGACTTGCAACCACCTCCAGAAACCAGCTAACTCAATTACCTACAACTTCAATGAAGACTTCAGAGGCTAAATCCGAGCGTAGGTCCTTCGTCTAGCCTTATCTTTCAGACACTTTGGCTGGCTTCGGCGAGAGCTTCTACGCCGGGCAAATTGGGGCCGGTATGGGAAGCCGGTATTCCTCCTGGTCGGTAGTTGGTGCAGCACCGGACGTGTGTACCGATCAAAATTAGGGCGGTATTGATGGTCATGTTCCATGCCGGGTGAGACGTAGTCTTTGGTCGAGCTTTCCATACCGGGCAAATTGGGGCCGGTATGTGTGGCCGGTATGGAGGTTGTTGGTCGAAGTTCTGATACCGGCCAAATTGGGGCCGGTATGTGTGGCCGGTATTCTTCCTGGTCGGGTGAAGGTTGCATACCAGACGTGCATGCCGGGCGTAATTGAGGCGGTACAAGTCTTGGCCTCTTGGCCAGGCGGATACGTCTTCTTTAAAACCGCAATAACTCCCTAACCAGATGTCCGAATGATCTGATTCAAACTCCCTTGGACAGCTAACTCACTCCTCTGAAACTTCTATGAAGGTTGGGAAAGCTAGTTAAGATCGGAGAGCCTCCGTCGAGCCACATATTTTCGGCGTCTCGGATGGACTTTGCATTCTATTTCGGCCCATTTCTCCAAATATAGCTAAACTGCCTCCAATCACCTAGAAAGTACTACAAAACATGAAATAACTCACTAGACCTAATGAAAATGTCATAATCTCTAAATAATACCTAAATGCAAGACAAAACCATGATTATGTATGTAAATGACACAAAGCTCTAAGTGAAATGTATGCTAGAACATGCAATATATGAGTATATCACTACCCTAGGTCAAGTATATGGATCCAGTACTTTTTCATTTCTAAAAATACCTAAGTTCAGTTGCAAGGAGATAAATCAAGCAAACATGCATTAAGAAAGATGATAAAAGGAAGAACGCTAATCGGCACCTAGTCTACAAACCTAATGAGAAATCGAACCATGAGACCCTTTGAAACCCTATACCCAACAAGAGAAATACTCAGCCATAGCTGAGATAAACATAATCAATATATTGAAAAGAAAATAGTAAAGAAAAGGGGGTGAAGAAAGCTTCTCTATCGAAGAACACCGATCGAGAACCCTTGCTCCACACCGAAGAACAAGAGTAACAATTCCTAGGGATTCGTCTCTGCCTTAAAGCATGAAAAATAATATGTGTCCATGTCTAAAGGACCTAAAACATGTATATATGGTCTTCACTTCGTTTAGGGTTTGATGTGAAAAGAAGGTTTTGGCCTTGAGTGAAGAAAAGACTTGTTTTCGTCAAGCAGGGAGTGGCCGCGGGTCGGGACATCCTGGCTGCGGCAAGATGAGGCTTGGCCGCGGGTCGAACAAGGCTGGCCGCAGAGGAATGGTAGTTGGCCGTGGGTCGAGCTTGGCTTGCCGCGGTGAGCTTCTTCGGGGCAGCTTCATATGCCTTCAGTGATTCGGGTGAATTTAAGGATCCAACCATTGGATCGTCTCCAAATCAATTGCATTTGAAAGCTGGTTGTATCTACTTTGTTGTGTCCAAATTTGGTGATGATCAAACGGTGAGAAAGTCTTCTTTGATTTCAAGATTTCTGACGGTCCGAGTTTATCCAAAAACGTATTTTTGTTCTGAAATGCACTCTTTTATCCAAAGTTACCTTAAATGTCTTTCAAAACTCTAAAACACGGAAATCACTTGAAAACCATTGAAAACAGAGTTACAACACATGAAAAAGATATTAAAATGATCCATAAAATTGGTCAAAAACCGGTGTTATCAACTCCCCCAGACTTAGATCTTTGGTTGTCCTCAAACAAAACAGAAATCTAAACTCGGAAATAAGTTTTGAAAACGTAGGAACTAACAAAAATCTCAGTGACCGTCCTTTTAAACCATAACCAACGTAATGCATCAATCAGACTCAGTCTAGAAAAATTTCACTAAAGTACTGCAACGCTAATCCACGGTATCCGTCATTCGAAAATATAACCACTTAAATCCCAACCTTCTGTCAACTAGCTCTTAACATTCATTAAAAGGTTGTGTGATTCTCATCAAAAATACTAACCAAGACAATCGAGGCTGGACAGTAAGGACTTTTTAGAGGTGAGGTTAAAAGTGTTTCGGGTTACCGTATTTCCGCCGAATGTTGCTAGATATTATGCAATATAGCAAGAGAGGGTGGAGTTGTTGTTATCCACAGTTTTCAGTCACTTCTCACTCGCATAAGTGTAGTCTCGAATTCTTCCTTCTCCGGTACTTTTCTGTCTTTGACAGAACTTTTCTGCCATTCCCACGGACATAGATTTTTCTCCGGAAAATGATTCAAACGGCTTCTTACTACTTACATACGAAACATGGTTGCCTTGGTATAAAAATATCGAGTACATTAAGACTCTTAGGCTTTTGTTTCCTTTGCTCTCGATATTTTGTTTTTATTTTATTTTTAAAGGGGACACGCCTTCAGAACGAGAGTCTTAGGGAGCACAAAAATTCACAGTGATAAAAGATTTTCAAGGCAACTTTTAAGCTTGATTTTTTTATACCTCCACAACCGAATCCATCTCGTCTTATGTCTTCTCAAGTGATTGAAAACTGTGTCGTTCCTTCCTCTCCGATGTTTTTGCACATATATGCACATAAGACAATAAGAGAAGAATGCATGAGGTTCGAAAATCAAATGGTTAAGGTTCGGGGTAGGGTACCAGCTAAAGGTGAACTGGCCATCTAGGACAACGAAGAATGGTAAAAACGAAAAAGATGTCCTAGATGTATGATTCGTTGTCTCGCCTAAAACAATTGATGAGAAAATTAAATATAAATTAAGTTCAAATAAAGTGAGCTAATATATCATGTTGGAAAAAATCTCTATGGATCGAAATCCTTTGGGGATGTCGCATTGCAAGCACTCTAGTTACTGCCTAGTCTAGTATCAAACCACAAAAGAGCTGACACGAGGAAATAGCGTAGAAACACACATGTCGAAATCATCATAGGTTTTGTTCTTATGTTCCTGAAAAATACTTAATAGAAATAAAAAGATTACATGAATAGTTTAAAATGCAAAAAAACAACAAGTATATAAATTCAGAAGAAGGAAAAATAAATTAGTAACGGATAAACATCCTCCCCCAGACTTAAATCACATTGTCCCCAATGTCAGAAAAAGTTGGTGAAAGGATGGAAAAGACATAAAAATAAATTTCAAATTATTAAAAGGTTCAAAAATAAAATAAAAAGATAGAGGGAAGAAGATCGATTGAAACGTGGTATTAGTTTTATGAGTAAGAAGATTGACACTTAGTTTTTTTGGAATAAGCCATTTAGCAACGAAATTGCAATGAAGCTTAAGAAATATGTTGCAAAACCAAGAAATCCGTTGTAAAACGGTTGCAAGCCGTCAAATCACAAATTTCTCAAGTGTGAAACCACAATTGGATAACTATATGTTAACAACGATTCATTTTGTTGTTATTTTCGTTTTCCATCACGTTTAATGTTTTATTTGCTCATATCGAGTAGAAAATCTATGGTATGTCAAAAATATGGCTTAAGATCATATAAGTGAGTAAGTGTGTATTCATCTTTACTCATCCTTAAGATGAATGTTGCACTCTTACATATTTTGACATGAATGATGATTGTTGTGGCGTTTTTTTTCATTGAAGGTATTAAATTTACATTCTACAAAATAACATGCACAACTTGGGTAGTAGTTATATGAGTAAGAGGATTGACACTTGGTTTTTTTGGAATGAGCCATTTAGCAACGAAATTGTAAAGAAGCTCAAGAAATCTGTTTCAAAACCAAGACATCCGTTACAAAACCGTTGCAAAACCAAGAAATCCGTTACAAGCCTTCAAACCAGAAATTTCTTACCTACTTCGAAGCCTACGTTTAAATCATTCCCACCTACCCAAAATTTACAACGTATTTCCGTTGCTAACTCTCCCTACCAAATATTTGCAACGAAACATGTTGCAACATATTGTAATGAATATCTGTTGCAAATTTTGTAACGTTTTGCAATGATATTTGTTGCAAAATGTTGCAAGGTATTTCCGTTGCAATATTTGGAAACTGTTTGCAAATAAATTTGTTGCAAAAATATATTGTTAATAACCCATGGCAAATCAGTTGCAAACTTGCGACGATTTCGCAACTGGTTATTTTTTGGAAAATTGGCATCGGAATTACAACATATTTTATTTTGCAACCGAGTTGCAACGTATTACGTTGCAAATATTAGTTACGAAATATTCCATTGCAAATTAGTTGTTTTCTTGTAATGGTTTTAGACCTAATTTTGGAGATAAGTTTATTTTCTCTTTGAAACTCTTTCTTCTTTAATGTTTAGACCTATTTGGTAAGAGATCTTTTCTAAGTTTATGAAATTCCATATCTTTTTCTTCTAAATTCTTGTTTATCTCTTTAATCTCTTCATGATTATGCACATTATCATTATGGGTATTTGTGTTGTCATGGAGATTAGTGAGTAGTTCTCTTTAGAACTTTAGGTAATGTAGATTAGGGTATTTTCTAGTTAGATCATGATGCTTAGAGATTAGTTTAAATGAATTCCTTACTTATTGGTGTTTTTATTGCTAGATTAACATTGATCATATTTATTTAAATTATAGAGAATTTCTCGTCCGGAAGATGTTCAATGAAATTCCCCAACCAAACCCACTAAGTGTTTTACATTCCTACCCTATGGAAATAGATGATTAGGGTGTTTAATGGTTAATTTGACTTGAGATTGATGCTTATTGATCATTTGATCGCGAATGGAAATTTGTGTCAATTAGGTGATTAGTAAAATGATTAGTACCACGGAAGTGGATTAGTCTCAATTAGTGAACTTAGACCAAAGGAATAGCATTCATTGGTTGAATTAGCATCATGGTGTAGCTAGGAATTGCTCGAATCAATTACCATTACTGAAAGGTCGCTTGTTTAATCTTGAATTAATTTGTTAAGGTTGCTAGTCGATTTCCCGCTTTATTTACATTTGAAAGTTGTTAGTCTATTGTCTTTACTTATCTTTTGCCTTAATCTTGCTTGTTTAGTCTTTGTTTCTTTGTTTCGATTAGGATTATTAGCTTGAATAGTTTCTTGGATTTCTAGTGTAGTTGTTCTTAATCTCATTGGTTTGATCCTAAGGTGCTACAACGATGTATACACGTTAGGTAACTGAAACCAAAAAGCTTGGTGTGTGTCAAATTCTTAAACCTAATTAACTCTACCCCCAAGTGCAAGGTAATATCGATAAGTATATTAGGGTCGAACTACAAGGAGGGCTTATGGATCTAGAATGAAAGAAACCTATTAGCTTAGTTCTATGGTGAATGGGATGATTGTATAATCCTAACAATGGGTTCATAATTAAACCAAAAGATGCAAAGGAAAGTAAATAAGCAAATGACTAGCAAGATTGTAAACTTATGAAATGAAATATGGGCTTTGGGCTAAAGTCATTGCCTCTGGGTGACTAATTGTTGGTAAATTATGCTAACAAACCTTAAACAAGCTTAATCCAAAGCACAAGCTCACTAAAATGGACTAATATATCCTCATAGCCTTAATTCCTTCATTAATCATTTAACTAATCAATCTCTCGATAATAGTTAAGAGCTTTGTGAACTAAGAACAAGAACATATCTAGCTACAAATCACCCTAGGCATGCAACTCTCGTTGGACTAAGCATGAAATGCATGGTTAGGATTGAGCTAGACATTTCATCAAACACCTTTAGTACTGTATGAAATATCAACAAAGCTAGACCTAGATTAGCTACTTCTAAACCTAGTATTTATACCCCTTAACCATTTGGATATGTAAATTTATGCACTTCGCAGCATTAATCCAACTCTTAATCACCCTAATCTATTTAGCCAAAGACCCATAAGAAGACTACTCACTCATGATCAAAGAAAACGAAGTAAATGCATTAAGAGAAGACATAATGAAGAAAGATTAGTATTAAACAAGAAACTTTACTAGATCATCATAAAAATGGTTCAAGATCCAACAAAATCTAAAACCTTAGAGAGAAAAGAAGAAGGAGGCTAAAAGTAGCTAAAAACTTAGGTCAATAAGTAACCTCAAAACTATTTATAGAGACAAATCGGGTCGGGTCAAAAATAAAACAAAGATACTAAATGCATCGGTTGTGTGTGTTGGTCAGGTTACCGACATGTTGGTCATCCGAGCGTGAATCTCTTCTTTCTTCGTCTTCTAGTCTGGGGCATCGGTTGGTGAAGACGGGATTTGGACGGGTACTATCGTCACAAGATTGGCGATCTTCTTCTTGCAGCTTTGCTTATCCCATCGGTCGCGTCCATCGACATCTAGACCGCTGTCACTTGCACCAGTAAGTTGGGCTTCATCCTTGGCTCTACTCGTCGGCTCTCTGCATCAGTCCAACAATCGATGCAGATGTCTTATGCGACTTGGTCGGGGATTCCACTCTTTTGCTCGTTACGAAGAAATATGGGTATTGATAGCACTAAATGATAGCGTTTTGGGCAGTTCTGCATGGTTGACATAACCGTGAATTTTTAATAGCGTTTACGAATTTGCAAACGCTATCAAAAGTATAGCGCCTAAATTTTTTTAATGTCCGCCTTTTTTTTCCAAGTGCGCTTAATTTTTTAGCCAATTCCGCCTAAATATTTCAAGTGTCAAAAAACTTTTGAGTTTAGGTTTTCTCTCCATCTCTTCCACCCAAATGAAAGCTCCGACATTTCCATGGTCGTATAGGGTTTTGTTTTCTTCTGTATTTGTGTCCGATGATTGTAGAACCGTGATTTAAGTTCGATTTGGTAGTGTAATCCTTTGGCTATGTCGATTCACTATGTTCATTCGTTTCTGATTTGGAAATTTCATGCTCTGTTGCTTCAGTTTTGTAGATCTAAGCTCTTGTCTAGCTCTAATCTCCAGCTTTTTGACAAAAAAAAATCAGATTAGCTCTAATCTCTTGTCTCACTCACTCTCTCTTTCCGATTAGGTTTTGTCTAGAAAAGTTGCCCGGGATCTAGTTCTTCAAAGCCGCCGAAAGCATCGATGATTATCTCTCCTCGGTGTTGTCTCTCCGCAAGTATATCTAAGCCATAACTGCTTCGGCTTCTCTTGGAGGAATTTACAGCTGTGGTGAGAACTTTATTTATGTAAATTTTGTTCCGATTTTGGGATTTCTAACTTGATTTGTTGAAATTTCCTTTTAATCTTTCTAGCAGGAACCTGGATACTCCGATACTCCATCTCCCTTTTTCCGGTGAGTAATAAACTGGGTTCAATTTCGTAACAATTCTTCTGGGCCTAGGAAAGAGTTCTTTAACAGTCATTGCCGAGAAATTCTGAAAAAGATGATTAACGAAAGTGAAACTGGTTCCAACTTCATCAGCAAAATCGATTACATGAATCTTGTGGAGAAGCATACGAGAGCACTTCGGAGAGTATCCGAGCCCCTCTTTCGTTGAACTTGTTCTTGTGAGAATCAGTTCAACCTCGTCTTCCCCCTATTTCGTCTCTGTTTGAGCTGTAACAGGTTCCCTTTCCGCTTCCCTTCCCATTAAATTGCTATGGAACCTATCTTATGTGAAGAATCTATCTTATGTGACAGGTTCTCTGTTTGAGAAGAATCTATCTTATGTGACAGACAAGGATACAAAGCCACGTGAGGATGAAGAACATCATCCACGACTTAAGGGAAACAATAGAAGAATCAGATGTTAGAAACAAAATGCAGAGTTTGAAATATTTGCTAGAAAAGACCATCGATCACCTGCAATGTGTTTTGTCACTCAATGTGTTTGTCTGTGATCATGGCTTAAGCGTCTAAGCACTTGAATCTTTGGTTTTTTTTTTGTCATCACTTGAATCTTTGTAAAAACGTATTTTGTTCTCATGATTTTAATTCATGGTTTTAATTCTATAAGTCATTGCTATACAAAATAAATAAATATAAAAAGTTGAAAATACACAACACATAACTTACAATACAAAAAAAACAGAGAAGAATTCTTGAGTTTGATTTAGTGTATATGGTTTAGGGTTTGATTTAGTGTATAGGGTTTAGAGTTTGATTTAGTGTATAGGGTTTAAGATTTAAAATATAATTTCTTTGTAATTTCAAAATTAGCAATGGTATATACAATAAATTATTGTCTCATACGTATAATATAATCTATTAATAAAAGTATTTAAAAAAGAATAAAAAGAATAAGTTTTTAATATTTGATTTATGGTTTAGGATATTGGAGTATAGGGTTTATGATTCACACTTAATGTTTAGGGTTTAGGGCATTGGAGTATAGGGTTTAGGGTACAAGAAAAAAATAAGCCTTAAGAAGATGAGAACATGTAATGTTTTAAAGATAAAATTAAAATAAGAGTTAAGTCTTCATTTAGGGTTTAGGACATTGGCATATAGTTTAAGTTATGTTGATTTAGGGTTTATCTTATGTTGATTTAGGGTTTAGAGTTTAGGTTATGTTGTCAATTAACAAATAAAAATGATTTGAAAAGAAAATTAAATAATTGCAAATGATTGCAAACTCATTACAAACCTACAAACCGGACTAATGATAAGTTACTAAGAATTTCATCTATAATTGTAAAATCATTATAAAATGATTACAATCTTACAAACTAATGATAAATTACAAAATCTTTCGTATATAGTTTAGTGTCACACACCATTTACTATATAGTTTTTGTTTTTATTTTTTTTGTAAACTCCAAAATTACATATCATTATGAAAGTAAATAATTTATCATAACCTCATTGATATAAAATATTTTCAAAATTAAATATAAATAAAACATATTACAAATCGTTTTATTTAGGATATAAAAATCTATCATTATATTAAAAAAAATATAACAAATATTGTTTCATAAAATAAATAGAAAATTTATCATTATAAATCTTAAAAATTTAAAAATACAAAAATTTAAGTTAATTTTAAAATAAATTACTCATAAAGTACAAAATATAAAATATTATTCATTAAAAACTAAATAAAAATAGAGAGCCAATGAAAAGTAATCAGTAAGATTGATGACGTGGCCAAATCTCATTCATTGCCTCTGCTTTTCTTTCTCTCCGTTAGATTACTCTTCCAATTCCAATCTCTTGTCTTCCTCGTCTTCTCTTTCTCGTCTCACTTCTCTTTCGGACGAGGGCATGATGAGGTCGAAATAGACGAGTGGGAGTTCACCGGAAGACATTGAGGATGACGAACAAGAAGGAATGGTGGAGAAAGAACAGTGACGGCGAAGATCTAGACTCGCCGTAGAACAGTTCGTTGGAGCAGCCGGTGACTCCTCCACCGTCGCGGATTCGTCAAGAGATTTGGGATTAGGTTTCACAAATCAAAGGTAATNATTTATCATAAAATCATTGATATAAAATATTTCCAAATTAAAAATATAAATAAAACCTGTTAAAAATCGTTTTATTTAGGGTATGAGAAAATCAATAAACATTCACAAGATCAGAACCAATGAGAATGTATCACTCAGATCGATTACGTGGCACAATCTAACACCGTTGGATCCTTATACTTTTCTTTCTCTGATTTTGACCCTTCACCGTTGGATCCTTATACTTTTTTTATTCTTTCATTTCCTCTCTAGGGTTCGAGAGACGAAGTTAGACAGCGGCCAAAAATCCCCTTTTGCTATTTCTTTCACTTTCTTTCTTTCGATTCCTCTCTCTTGCGCCATCAACGAAACCAACACCTACACCTGAGTAGAAGAACAAAGCGAAGCTAATCGACATCATCGCCGGGAGCGTCGCCGGCGGAATCCTAACCCTCTTACTCCTATTGACGCTCATGATCGTCTGCTGGCGACAGAAACGACGGAGCCATATGCGATATGGTATATGGTATGATTCAAATCGACAGAAGCGACAGAGCCATAGGCGACAGAACCGGAAACACCCACCTCCTCTCAAAAAATATGGTATGATTCTTCTTCTTGATTCTTTCTGTGGCCATAGGCGATGTTTTGAGCCATAAGAATTGGACAGTCTCGGTCACTTGCTTCATCTGATGCTTTTAATTTCTTGAGTTTGTTTGATTTAGTGATTGATTTGTGTTTTGTTTCCATGGATGTTCTGTTGATATGTTAGCTTAGGTTCAGTAATGATTGTTGTTGTGATTTCTCTACTCACTTGATTATGTGAGAGATTGCTTCTTTAGTAAGACAATCGTTGGTGTTTGTCCTAGAACATTTCACATTACAATATGTTATGAGATTGAAGCTACCTAGTGAATTTGTAGTAGGAATCTGAATGAATAATATGATTCATGGATGTTCTTTATCTCTGCGTTAGTGATTGATGAGCTGCTTTTGTACTTTATTTTCTATGATGTTCTGTTGTTATGTTAGTCACTTGAATATCAGATCTGAATGCTCAAATGTTAGTAACCATTGTTAAATATCACTTAGGTTGGTAAAGCTGCCGGAGCTAAATGGAAGTCTATGAGTGAGGATGTGAGTATTTTTTGCCATTGAAAATCGATTGTTTCATCTTTGTGGATCTATATATACTCAAAACTAATTTTGGTTTTCTGAATCTGTAATTACATGATAAAGCGCCTTAAGCCTCCAAGGCAGAGAGCAGAAAGAGTGAATATGTCAAGAGTATGCAACAATACAACATGAAATTGGTATAATAAAACTCTCATTGATTTAGCTTTCAATTTCTAAAGAGAGAGAGAGAAAAAGAGTGTGTTCTTATGGTCTTACTTGTATTAGGCTAGTGGAACCAATAGAGGTGAAGATGATGAATCCAAGTCTGAAGTAGCGAAGAGGTTTTTTTTATTAAGATTTAAACTCTAAATATTCCCACTGTAAACTCACAAGTTTAATCACCAATGTTGTATAAACTTATATTTTATTTATGTAATTTTACTTTGTTTCTCATAAACGAACCATGGATGCCTCATAATATATAATTTCGACCAATCTAGACTCTTTTTAGGCTTTTTGTTTCCTTTTCCGTTCGATTATTTTTGATTTTTTTTTTTGAAAGGGGGAAGCGTTTTTATTGAGATAGAGTCGTATGGGCACAAAAGTTTACCATGTTTTTGAGTTTTCCAAGGTAGAACCACGCTTTTATCTTTGTTGAATTCACCTCCACCAATCGCGTATTGTCTTCGTCTTTAGTGACTGAAATCTGTGTTGTTCCTCCCTCTCCGGCGTTTTTGCACATATCTGCACATAAGACACAAAGAGAGTTGCATGAAGTTTGAACAATGGTTAAGTTTCGGGTGGCGTACCAACTAAAGATGAGTTGGTCATTCATGTACGACAAAGAGTGGTAAAAGAACGTCATGAATGTATGATTCGTTATCTTTGCCTAAACTTTTGATGAGAAAATTAAGTCAAGATTAAAGTTCTAGTATAATAGAGCTAGTATATTCCATCCTAAGGAATCTCTACGATCTAAATTACTCAGGGAATTTCGCATTAATAGAAACTCTAGCTTCCGCCTAGTTTAGAACTAAATTTTGAAAGACATGTTACTAGGAAATAGCGTAGAAGCACATTGGTCGGTTATCTTCATGAATTTCTTTCATCATTCCCTCAAAACGCATTCTTACTTTATTGAAAAACTTGAAAACATTTAAAGAAAGCGTGCAAAAAAGCAAAAATGCAAAGACTCATGAAAGAAAATGGTGGTTAGTAAGGGATGGAATCATCCCCCAGACTTAAATCACACTGTCCTCAGTGTGAAATAAATCGAGTAAGGACGAATAAATAGATGGATGTAATCAATGAAAAAGTTTAAGGAAAAAAGAAAACTTACCTGGAAGTGGTTGGAGAATTGATTTGGGAATGGAATAGTGGTGGATGGGGGATGGTATATGATGTTGTGGTGATGGGGAATGGTGTGGTGGTGATTGGGAATGGTTTGGAATCGATCGGGGATCGAACGGAGTCGATCGGGATCATCATGGGATTGGCCGCGGGTCAAAGAGGTGCAGCCGCGGTCGATGGGGTGCTCACCGCTGGTCGATGGGGTGCTCGCCGCGGGTCGGTGGGACGCACACATGGTCGATTGCTAGTTCACCGCGGGTCGGTGGGACGCACCCGCGGGTGATGTATTTAGCGGTCAAATCCTTCCTCGCGGTTCGTGCTAGACCGAGCAACTTCAAACCGTGATTTTTTTTTTTTTGTCTTTTTGGTTTTTTTATTTTTTCTTTTGGGTTTTTATTTTTATTTTTTTGAAAGCTGACACTAAGAAAAGAAAACAGTAATAGAAAAAGAAGGAAAAATGAAAAATAAAAGCATACCTAAAAATGGGTTGCCTCCCATTGAGCGCTTTTGTTTAAAGTCGTTTAGCTCGACGTTGGTAGCTAGATGAGCTTAGTCGTAGAAGGACAGTGTCTTACGACAAGTCTTCTTTGATCTCCTTCAGGTCTCTTTGTCATATGAATCATATCTCCATAGTGAGTCGGGATCGGGATTGGGATCCTTCGGCTTCTTGAACCTGAGCGGAACGGCATCGTAGAACACGTTTTTGTTGACGTTGACAAAGGAAACACGTCAATTTTGCCAAACCATGATGGCTCCAACTGTTGACAAGAAAGGCCATCCTAGGATTATCGGTGTTGCATCGCCTTTTGTTATTTGGACAATGTAGAAGTCGATAGGAGCTATGAAATCTTCAATCCTTACGGGCATGTCTCAGGCGATTCCTTTTGGTATAGCACAAGTCTCATCGGCCATGCTGAGTTTCGTCTTAGTTGGATGAATGTGCTTGATACCGAGTCTTATGGCGATCGATTTTGACATGATGCGTAGGCAAGCTCCGGAGTCACAAAGAACGTCTTTAAACTCGGCTCCACGGATGGTGCAAGTAGTGAGAAACTGACCTTGTTCTTGAATCTTATGCAGAGTTCGAACGGATCTTCCTTTCATAGCATTTTTGAAGAGATCTTCTATTTCCAAGATGGACTCCTTGCTTTCACAAAAGAAGTGACCAATCATGTGGTCTAGGCAAGCTCTAGCAAAAGTGGTTTCTCGAGGTAGATCACGAACCACATCGTTGAATTCCTCTAACTTTTCCCAACTAATCTTGTTTGGGTACTCTCGGGATTGAATATGCGAATAGCGTAGGACGTACCATATGGTGTCGTTCAACGTCTTGCTCTCATAAAGTAGGTATGAGTATCTTCATTACTCTCATTGTTGTAGCGAAAGAAAGCGTATAGAGGTCCTTTCTCCCAAACTTCCTCGAAAGAGACGTTCATCGGGATCGATTTCACAAATTTTTTGAATTCGATCAATCGTTCTCTTGAGATGCTTTGTGTCTTTTGCTCTTCTGGTATTGGACTTGTTGGAGGTGTTGGTTCAAAGACAGACCCATTCATCGAACTAAAATCAGATTCATGGAAGAATAACCTTGAAACTTCTTCTTCGGAGTATTGGTCTTCGATTTCCTCGAGTGGTTGAGTAGATAGAACCATGTTGCAAGGTACAATAGAGTCTGTTTCTAAGTTTCTTGAAGGGTTTCTTGAGGCTTGAGAATCAATGAAGAAGGCAGCTTGCTCGAAGGTTGGTGTTGGGGACATGAGAGGTCCAAGGAGATACGAGCAAGATCTGGCCGCGTGAGGTGATATACGAACGGAATGGTGTAGTGATGGACTAGACTCAAGTCTCGGCCCTTGAAGATTAATGCAGCGTGGAGGCGAAGGTGATGTTGCGGTTTGATGATGGAGGTAGATCCGATGAGTGTAACTTAGGTTACAGATCGAACCAATGGAACAACAGGAACGATGGGGATGATGAATGATGATATGAATGTCGGCACACAAGGTATGAAGGCGCTTGTGATACGACAGATCCAATCTAGTCGCCTTGATATCACTCACAAGAAAAGTAGATCAAAGGTTTGAAAGCTCAGTTTCGCACAGAGATTTCAGAGAGAAGAATACGTTGTTTATATCATGAAAAGGTGAAAAATACACTGCTGCTAAGGAACCTTATAAAGGGCTCGTGCAGCTGATGCCTTCTAGGGCGAAAACCTAGTACAAAACTAGTCTAAAATCCTAGAACAAAAGAATGAAATAAACGCCTACTACAAGCTACTAAATGAAATAAACGAAATACAATATATCCTAAGGTTTTATTAATAGTCTTTGGTCCTGCAAAACGAACAAACACAGTATATAAATTTAAATCATACCTGCTTGTGTCGATTTTTAGGAGAAAAGCTTGGGCCTAGATGGGCTGAATTGAGAAGACCATCTTCTGATCTTCATTAGACTTCTTTTGGGCTTCTTTTGTTGTCGATTTCTCCATAGAGTGTTCTTGGTCCAGAAAGCCTTGGATTGTCTTGTTGAATAACTCTCTAAGTCTTCTAGTTCCTGATCTTGTTCTTGGTGGTTCCCTCATTGTTGTTATGTCTTGGACTTCTGGTTGTGCTTGTGATGAATCTTCTAAGTTAGTCTCGATGTCCTCATCATTCCCTCCCTCTTGAGAAGGTTCTGACCTCAGAACTCCATCGTCTGCATTGTAAGGAAGCAAGTCAGAAA
Source organism: Eutrema yunnanense (assembly GCA_002933935.1). Lineage (NCBI taxonomy): Eukaryota > Viridiplantae > Streptophyta > Magnoliopsida > Brassicales > Brassicaceae > Eutrema > Eutrema yunnanense. The sequence goes on from PKML01030898.1 coordinate 21,578, forward strand.
CATTGAACACTGGTGAAATAGTTAACTCACCTGGAAGGTCTAGCTTGTAGGCATTGTTGTTGATTCTTTCTAGGACTCGGAATGGTCCAGCTCCTCGCGGTGCAAGCTTGTGTTTTCTCTGGTTTGGAAACCTCTCAGTTCTCATATGAACCCAAACCCAATCTCCTGGATTAAAGATGAGCTCCATTCGCCCTTTGTCTGCTGCTTCTTTGTACTTAGCTGTTTTCTGCGTAAGGTTCTCCTTCACTTTCTGATGTAGTTTCTTGATCACTTCTGCTTTGGCTTCTCCATCTTGATTAGTGACATCTAATGGCGGCAAGGGAACAAGATCTAAAGGTGTATCTGGCTGAAAACCATAAACAATCTCAAAAGGTGACAGCTTAGTAGCAGAGTGTTTTGCATGATTATAAGCGAACTCAACAAAAGGAATGCAATCTAACCAATTTCGAAAATTCTTACCAACCGTGGCTCTTAAGAGCGTGGAGAGTGTTCTGTTTACTACCTCTGTTTGTCCATCAGTTTGTGGGTGGCAAGTTGTTGAGAAGAGTAACTTAGTTCCTAGTTTCCTCCATAGAACTCTCCAGAAATGACTTAAGAACTTTGTATCACGATCTGAAACAATGGTCCTTGGAATCCCATGTAAACGTACTACTTCTCTAAAGAAGAGGCTTGCTGTTTGCGTAGCATCATTTGTTTTAGCACAGGGAATGAAGTGTGCCATCTTTGAGAACCTGTCTACAACAACAAAAATAGAATCCTTTCCTCGGATTTTGGGTAAGCCTAAAACAAAATCCATACTGATATCGACCCAAGGCATTGTAGGAATAGGAAGTGGCATATATAAACCATGAGGATGTGACCTGGATTTGGCTTTGTTACATGTCACGCACTTAGAACAGGTTCGTTCTACATCTTTCTTGAGGTGAGGCCAAAAGAAATGCTCAACGAGGACAGCAAGTGTCTTGTCTACTCCGAAATGTCCCATGAGCCCTCCTCCATGTGCTTCTTTGATCAGTAACTCCCTCATAGATCCCTGTGGAATGCACAAACGTTTCTCTCTAAAAAGATATTCATTATGGATATAGTAAGGACCTGTTGGTGTGAGTGTGCAATTCTGGTAAATAGAACTGAAGTCTGGATCGTCTTTATAAGCTTCTTTGAGTAGTTCGAATCCTAGAACTTTAGCTTCCATCGTCGAGATCAGCAAGTATCTTCTGGATAGTGCATCTGCTACTACGTTTTCTTTGCCTTTCTTATACTTGATGATGTATGGAAATGATTCCACAAACTCCATCCACTTAGCATGGCGTCTCTTTAGTGTAGTTTGTCCTCTAAGATACTTCAAAGTCTCATGATCAGTGTTGATGACGAATTCCTTTGATAGCAGATAGTGTTGCCATGTCTCAAGCGATCTGACTAGTGCATAGAACTCTTTGTCATAAATAGGATAGTTCAGGCTGGCTCCACTTAGTTTCTCACTGAAGTAAGCTACTGGACGTCCTCCTTGAGTTAACACAGCGCCAATACCTAATCCTGAAGCATCACATTCAATCTCGAAAGTCTTGTTAAAATCAGGTAAAACTAGAACAGGAGCATGTGTTAAACGAGATTTAAGGGTATTGAAAGCTTCTTCCTGAGCTGATCCCCATTTGAAGGCAACATCCTTCTTGATCACGGCAGTAAGAGGAGCAGCCACAGTACTAAAGTCTTTAACAAACCGTCTGTAGAAGCTAGCTAAGCCATGAAAACTTCGAACGTGTCCTATGCTTGTTGGTACGGGCCAGTCTTGTATTGCTTTGATCTTCTCTTGATCAACCTGTAATCCCTGAGAACTCACAACAAATCCTAAGAAAACAACTTCATTAGTACCAAAAGAACACTTCTTGAGATTGCCATATAGACCCTCTTTTCGAAGCGTTTCCATAACTAACTCAAGATGTTGTAAATGCTCTGAAAACGACTTACTGTAGATAAGTATATCATCAAAATATACTACTACAAACTTACTGATGTATGCCCTTAAGACATGGTTCATTAACCTCATGAATGTGCTCGGGGCATTGGTGAGACCAAAAGGCATGACTAGCCATTCGTACAAACCATGCTTGGTCTTGAAGGCAGTCTTCCATTCGTCTCCTTCTTTCATTCTCACTTGATGATATCCACTCCTGAGATCAATCTTTGAAAATACATTAGAACCAGATAACTCATCAAGCATATCATCTAACCTGGGAATAGGATGGCGGTATTTGATGGTTATGTTGTTGATTGCTCTACAATCTACACACATCCTCCAAGTTCCATCCTTCTTTGGAACCAACAGAACTGGGACGGCACAGGGGCTGAGACTCTCTCTGATATATCCCTTCTCCATTAAGTCCTGTACTTGTTTCTCTAGTTCCTTAGCTTCTGTAGGATTCACTCGGTAGGCTGGTCTATTAGGCAATGCAGCGCCTGGAACTAGATCAATCTGGTGTTCTATGCCTCTTATAGGTGGTAATCCAGCTGGTATCTCTTCAGGAAACACATCTTTGAACCTGTTAAGCATAGATACAATCTCCTGGGGCAGTACTACTTCTTTTGTTCCTGTAAGACAAGCATCTCGAAATACCATCAGTAGCACTGTTTCTTGATGTTCTAAAGCTTTACTAACAATACTAGGTGTAATATAGAGATTAGTCTTACTTACCTTAGCATCAGTAGCAAACTTAACTTGCATTTCGTGTACTTCTTGTGGTGACAAGGGAGCAAGCTGAAACTTACGATTCTGGAACGTGAATGAATGAGTATTGGTGCGCCCATTGTGTGTCACTTCTCGATCAAACTGCCATGGACGTCCTAACAGGAGGTGTCCTACTTGCATAGGGACAATGTCGCAGCATACTTCATCTTCATACTTACCAATCTTGAATGGTATTTTGGCTTGTTCTTTGATTCTGATCTCGGTGTTGGAATCTAACCATCTTAGTCGATATGGTCTTGGATGTGGAGTTGTCTTTAGACCTAACTTATCAACAAGTATACGACTAGCAGCATTAGTACAGGATCCCCCATCAATAATCAAACTACAAACCTTGTTTTGGATTGAACAGCGTGTGAAGAAGAGGTTCTCTCTTTGAATGGTGTCTGGTTCACTCAAGGCACTTAAGGCTCGGCAGACTACTAGCATGTCTCCAGTCTCTGGATAAGCAACTTCTTCTTCTGAATCAGCAACTTCCAAGACTTCTTCTTCTTCTTGTGATTCGTATCCTCCATCTTGTGTGAGGATCATCACTCTCTGGTTTGGACATTCTCTTGCATAATGTCCTTTTCCCTGACATTTGAAACAGGTTATGTCTCTAGCTCGTGTAACTGGATTAGAGGACTTACCTGCTTCTGGCCGATTGTTTCTAGGACCCTCATACGCAAGCTTCTTCTCTTGAGCATTGCTTGCATTGTTGGTAACAGTTTTACCTCTGTCATAGCTATTGGAATGAGGTGCATTCCCTTGATTTCTTGCTGTTGGCGCAGACCATTGATTAGGTCTAGAACGAGCTGTTGCTGCGGTCTTTTGTTTGATTCCTTGTTCTGCCTGCACAGCTGCATGTAACAAGTCATTTAAATCATGACAAGGTTGACGTTGTACCTTTCTGGAAATGCGGTCATTGAGTCCATCAATGAAGTGTCCCATAAGGACTTCCTCATCCTCATCTAGCGCCATTCTGTTCCTTAGTTGCTCAAACTCTTCATAGTATTCTTCTACACTTCTGTTTCTTTGAGCTAACTGTCGAAACTGCTTTTGCATCTCTCTGTGGTAGTGTGGTGGCACAAAACGTTTTCTGAAGTTGAACTTCATGGCAACCCAAGTAGCAATAGGTTCGAAGTTGTTCCTTCTTCTGTCTTGAAGTTCTCGATCCCACCAAGACAAGGCGTGATCTGTGAGTTGAGCAGAAGCAAGGGCTATCTTCTTCTGGTCATCATACTCATAGTAATCGAAGATGTACTCCATTCTCCTCTCCCAATCTAGGTAAGCCTGCGGATTAACTCTTCCTGCAAAAGTAGGAATAGTTAGCTTTAAATCTTTAACAACAACTCTGTTTACCTCTCTGTTTTGCTGCTGGTTGTTATTGCGATCTTGATGCGGGTTATCATTGCGGTTTTGAGCATTCTGGTTCCTTCTTGCTGGTGCATTAATGGTGTGATCACTCCCTTCACTATCAGATTGTTCAGCCTCTTGAGGAACTTCCAAGCGTCCTACTCTCTGCTCAATGCGTCCTATCTGTGCAGCTAGGTCATTCTTCATAGCTTGTAGAGCTTCAAGGATAACAGCATTGGGGTCGGCTTCTAGTCCTGCCATGGTCTCCTTGTCTCTGCACACACTTAAACAAACGATCAAGTGCCTAGGGAATAGAAGAAGTATGAGCAGCAAAATAAATCGCAAAAGAACTACTAAACCTATGGTGACGTGAAATAAAAGCTAGCAACAAACGATCTAAGGCTAATGAATCAAAGAACTGCAGCGAGCAACAATCGATTCCTACTCGTACCAGGAGAAGAGACACGATCGAAATCCTACCAGAACTAGGAAACAATGATTCTCCAAAAGAAAACACAATCGCGATCCTAGTAAAATTAGGAAGAACAAGGCAATCTCCTACTCGATTTAGGAAGCTATGCGACCTAATTCTTTTTTTTTTGAATTTTGATTCTAACTAGGATTAACAACTAACCTAAGATGCTGAATACAAAGGAAACAACGGAAACAATCGAATCAAACGAAACAAACAGGGAACAAACAGATCGGAGCAAAGTGGATAGGGAGATCGCGATCTTAGCCTGATATAGGAGCGTTTTAAGCTCTGATACCAGATGATATACGAACGGAATGGTGTAGTGATGGACTAGACTCAAGTCTCGGCCCTTGAAGATTAATGCAGCGTGGAGGCGAAGGTGATGTTGCGGTTTGATGATGGAGGTAGATCCGATGAGTGTAACTTAGGTTACAGATCGAACCAATGGAACAACAGGAACGATGGGGATGATGAATGATGATATGAATGTCGCCACACAAGGTATGAAGGCGCTTGTGATAAGACAGATCCAATCTAGTCGCCTTGATATCACTCACAAGGAAAGTAGATCAAAGGTTTGAAAGCTCAGTTTCGCACAGAGATTTCAGAGAGAAGAATACGTTGTTTATATCATGAGAAGCTGAAAAATACACTGCTGCTAAGGAACCTTATAAAGGGCTCGTGCAGCTGATGCCTTCTAGGGCAAAAACCTAGTACAAAACTAGTCTAAAATCCTAGAACAAAAGAATGAAATAAACGCCTACTACAAGCTACTAAATGAAATAAACGAAATACAATATATCCTAAGGTTTTATTAATAGTCTTTGGTCCTGCAAAACGAACAAACACAGTATATAAATTTAAATCATACCTGCTTGTGTCGATTTTTAGGAGAAAAGCTTGGGCCTAGATTGGCTGAATTGAGAAGACCATCTTCTGATCTTCATTAGACTTCTTTTGGGCTTCTTTTGTTGTCGATTTCTCCATAGAGTGTTCTTGGTCCAGAAAGCCTTGGATTGTCTTGTTGAATAACTCTCTAAGTCTTCTAGTTCCTGATCTTGTTCTTGGTGGTTCCCTCATTGTTGTTATATCTTGGACTCCTGGTTGTGCTTGTGATGAATCTTCTAAGTTAGTCTCGATGTCCTCATCATGAGGAGAGGACGGAGGCGCGGTGGAATGGAGCTCGGACGTGGGTCAGGAGGACGGAGGCGCGGCGTAGTGGGAGTTGGCCACGGCTAGAGAGGCTGCGACCGCGGTGAGGGGAGTCTGTGGAGACTTGTTCGGTTCGTCGCCTTCTTTGTCTCCTTCAGTGTTTTCTGGTTCCAATGGGTCATTTGGCTTCTCTTCTAGGTCAGGAACATGAGCATCAAGTGTTGTATAATGCTCCTTATGATTCTTAGAAAGTTTCTCCACTTTCTCTTCTACTTCATCAATGGCATAAATGAGTCGATCTAGCGTAAGATCGAGCTCCATTGTTTTGTTTTTAACTTCTCCTACGCCTTCCCACAGCTCGAGGGCGTAGTCATAGGTGGTGCTTCTGTTGTCATTGACAGAGTTATCCAAGTCATCAAGCTTATAATTCAAAGTACCCCATCATTAGCTTTCCGGATATCGAACTTTTGTTTTCCTTGTTCGTCTTCAATGAGTTCCATCCTCTCATTGAATGTTGCAACGTCCTTAAGGGTATGATCTTCAAGGACTTTGACCTGGGCAGCAAGATCATCAAACTTCTTGTTGAATTCGACGGACATAGAGTCTGCTTTCCTGTTTTAAGCGGTTTTGGACTTAACTTGTAAGTCGATAATTTTGTTGATCATTACTTCGAGTCGCTCAAAAAGAGCGCTAAGTTCCGAGTTATCTTCATGCTGGTTCAAGATTTGATGAGGAATATGGTATGAGTGTTATCGAGAGTTGACAAAGGGAGACGCAAGAGGCTCGTCGCGGTAGTAAGGAGGCGCGTGTTGTCCTTGAGAGTAGCTGGTCGGGGCTGGTTTTCGATCCATGTAGAATGAATAATAGTTGACGTGTGAATCGTGAGAGTAGTGAGCACAAGGTGGGTCGTAGAATCCCTGCTCGTAGTAGTCATCTCGCTCCGGAGGCGAGTTCATGTTTCAAAGCTGAAACAAAGAAAAACAATACCGAAAATTAAAAAGAAAAAGGTTTGTCTTAGAGTCGATTTGCTAACCTCTAAGGCGTGGGAGAAACGGTTGCGATTAACTCCCCGGGCAACAGCGCCAAAAACTTGATAGCGTCGGATTCGTCTCCGAAACTCTAGGTTATAAATTTAAACCTAAAGGTTCTACAAGTGCACATACGTGCATTGTAGTACTTTAGGTATCGATCCACAGGTAGAGAGAGATGTTCTGCGAGACCTTAGACAGAGAATAGCAAGGAAGTTTAAGACGAAAATAAGTTCTTATAATGGTTTTTGTCACGAGAGTGTAAAGAACGTAAAAACAGAAAATTGCTTGTAAATAGACTAAGAAAATCGATGGCATAGACTAAAGAGAAAACGATTTGTAAACAATAATAAAATGGTGTTGGGTCGACAGGAATATCTTAGGATATGCTCGATTTAATCACGGTCCCTAAGCTCTTAGTAACTGTTTCTAGATTTCAACTTCACGAACTGAATAGAATAAACGGCATAGCCTACTTTCGTACATCCTACGAACCAACAACCTATACACTCGACCAATAACTTTCATCTCTGGCCGCGCTGAAGATCGTGATGTTAGAGCTGGTTCTTCTTAGTTCACGGCACTCCGTAAGTATATGATGCAATATTGAAAACACATTTCACATCATTGGCCTGTCAACAAACGATTCAAATAAAACAAGGCCAAATTATGAAAGAATCAAGCCCAAAAGCTCAAAGAGGTTTTCGAAGACAATCAAACCATGGATATATCAAGAAGTTGTCTAGATACAAAGAACCAATCACCATTAATGGGGATAGCTAAAATTATGTCAATTATATATTTTTTATGATTTTTGTAATTAATTTGATTTATTTTGCATTTATGTTAATTTATTTGATCATTTGTAATTTGAGCCTATATAAGCTCACTTCTCAATTCATTGTAAAGATATAGAGATTTTTGGAAAAATAAAGAAAGTAATTTTCTTGTAAAGCTTTATGCTTTGTTTTGCTTGTATTTTCTATGGTGTGCAATTCCCTTAGAAAACAAGTGGGATCTCTGTCTTTGTGTGTGATTCACATAGACATTGATTCGTGTTCTTATCACAAAGACTTCCGCATGTTTGAGTGGCGAACCTCAATCCACCCACGCTTCCATCCTACCCCGGCCTAGACAAGGAGCGACCTTACTCCAATTGTCTAGACCACCCGGCCTTGTACATTAGGCCGTGAGCTCGTATCAGTATACTTTTGAAATCTTACGACGCACACGCTCATATGGATAAACGATTCGGGGGTTTTTAGATCCAGCACTTTTGGTGGTACTTAACACCTATGAATCACCTCTAGTTCATGACGCTAGATTTAGCATTAACAACTATCCATAATAAAGAGCTCTAGAAATCGGCTAGGGTTTTATCTCGTGAAATCCTTATCGAACATAGAATTTCCCTTTGATAATTCCTTTAAACCCAACATTAAAATTACTCGAACATAGATGAAACGAAAGTCATGATTAAATAAATTGCAGAAAATTGATGAAGGAGCCTCACAATTTTAAGAACTAAATCCGGTGAGAACCTCTTCACCAATCTCGAAAAGTAAAGAACAAGAGTTTAAGAGTAAAAACAAGAACAAAACTAAACTAAAAATGTGTAAAAGCAAGAACATGAAATTAGGTCTTCTAAGAGGAATATTTATAGGTCTTCTCTTCTGCTTTTGTCAGTCTTTAGGGCTTTAAGTGACATGAATTGAACGGTCCTTGCAAAATGGGCTTACGGGACAAAATCAGCTTGGCCGCGGGTCCATGGAGTCTGGCAGCGGCGGATCTTCACTTGGCCGCGGGTGGAAGCTTCTTTCCGCGGCGGATTGCCTCTTGGCCACGGCTGAAATGCTTCTGGGAGTGGCCAGATCGGACGTCTTGATCTTCATAGTTCTTTTGATTGAACCATTGGATCGTTCTCGAATATGTTGGAATGGAAAGGTAGTTAGTCCTTCTTGAATATCTCCAAAATCGGGCTGGATCAGACGGTGAGAAGAACCTCTTTGGCAATTGAACTTCTGACGGTTTGACTCTGAGCCGAAAATCTAGTTTTTCTCCAATTTGCAATGCTTTCGCCTAAGTAACCTGAAAAGAGTCTTGAAACTACAAATATGCGAAAACTGTAATAAAACATAGAAAAGCGAGTGAAACACTTATTAAAACGTTCTTAAATAGATAGTAAAACGGGTAAAAATACGGTGTTATCAATACCGGCTGATGTAAGTGATCTCGTGCATAGATCCCGGAAGAAAGCATCGATCCCTGCATATATAGTAGACATACAAAATTAATTAAAATCAGATTAACAAATAAAAATATGTTAACATACGTAATAGTGTAAATGTACATACCTGCAATAGCTCCATGGACGTTTCTAGGAAGAAGACCTTCAAATGCAAATGGAAGGATGCGTTGCATGACAACATGACAATCATGACTCTTCATCCCATAAAACTTCCCTTCTGAACTATCAACGCAATTACGAAGGTTAAATGTGTATCCATCTGGGAATTTGACACTATGCTTAATCCAATCGAAGAACTCCTCCTTTGAAGTCGCATCCAACCAGAAAGCAGGGGGCAGTGATTTCCCGTTCGCCATTACATACAACTCCTTACGAGAACAAATATCTGGCAAATCCAATATGGCCTTCAAATTATCTTTAGTCTTTCCTTGCACATTTAGAACAGTGTTCATGATGTTGTCGAAAAAGTTCTTTTCAATGTGCATCACATCTAGATTATGGCGCAACATATGGTCCTTCCAATATGCCAAGTCCCAGAAAATACTCTTCTTGTGCCAATTGTGGTACTCGCCACAACCGTCAACGGGATAATTCCCATTACCCCAGCATGAAAATGTCCTCTCAGCACCAAAATCTTTCAATTGAGTCATAATATAATTTCCATCTAGCTCAGGAGGTGGACCATCAAAAACTTTTTTGTTCTTTCTAAACAATGTTATGCTCTGACGATATGGATGATCATGCGGTAGAAATCTTCAATGACAATCGAACTTAGAGGACTTTCGTCTGTGCTTCAATTGGAACGCATCAATGTTATCTTGACAATACGGACACGCCAACCTTCCATGCGTCGACCATCCATATATCATACCGTATGCTGGGAAATCACTTAGGGTCCACATAAGTACCGCACGCATAATAATATTATGTTGGAGGGAAACATCGAACGCTTCAACACCATTTTTCCATAACATTCTCAACTCATAAATTAATAGCTGCAAGAAATTATCAAGAGATCTCTTATGATGCTCTGGACCGGGGACGACAATCTTGAGAAACAAAAACTTTCGTTTCATGCACAAAGTTGGCGGCAAATTGTAAGGTGTGACGATTACTGGCCACAACTAATATTTCCTCCCATGCTTTCCAAAAAGGTTGAATCCATGCATAGATAACCTGAGTTATACATTCATTGGCTCACACGCAAAACTAAGATAAAACTCTTGAAAATGTTTCCATGCTTCTTCATCTGAGGGATGCGCAATCTCTCCATCTGAGTTATGTTCTGCATGACATCTCATAGGCCCTTCCATGCGCTCATATTGATATAACCTCTTCAACCTATTAGCTAGGGGCAAATACCACATCAGTTTATGCGGAACAGGTACTCTGCCACCTATATCATGATACCGAGGTTTGTGACAAAAACGACACTTCAACCGGTTTTCGTCCTTTCTACAGTAGATCAAACAGTTGTCGATGTACACATCTATCATCTGATACGGTAATCCAAGACCAGCTACAAGCTTCTAAATCTCTTAGTATGAAGTCGGTGAAATATTATCTTCAGGTAAGATATCTCTCACAAAATCAGCTATCGCATGAACACAATCCTCGGCTAAGTTGAAATCCGTCTTTATAGTCATCAATCTGCTTGCAGTTGATAGAGGCGATATTCCATCTCTACATCCTTTGTAAAAAGGCTGCTTAGACGCATTTAGCATATCAAAAAACTTTCGCGCTTCTAAATTTGGTTCCTCTATCCTGTTACCATCCTCAACATGATACGATGCTATGTTTTCACGAAATGCATCGTTAACCATCTGAACAATGCATGTGTTTACATCTACTTCCGGTGATGGTTCTTCTAACCTACCCGAAGTACTACCAAACCTATCTGATGTGCTATCATAATATTGCACCATTAAATCAGTTTCTCCGTGGGTATACCAAATCTTGTAACCAGACATAAATCCTGTCATATATAAGTGCTTCCCTACTTCCCTAACAGAGACTAATCTATGATTCTGACATTTAGTACAATGACGATACATTTTACCGTATTCCGATATCATGCTATTGTTTGACGTAAAGTTCATGAACTCCGACACATCATGTGTGAACTCATCCGTCAATTGCCCCGTCGCGGGATCATGCAGAGGTTTGTCCATCCACGATCAAAAATAATCATATTGGTTTGAGGAAGACATTGTGTAAGTTTTTTTGTTGTGTTTATGTTATGAATGACGGGGAGAAATATTTATAGTTGATTTTCAGCGATTTTCCGATGAATTTCCGACCAATTTCTGACGGATTTTAAAATTTTAAACGCCTATAAAACGGTTACTACAACAGATACACTAACAGATATATTGTCGTCGGAAATCGGTCGGGGATTTCCGACGGACGACAATCCCACGGAAATCGGTCGGAAATTCGCCACCGATTTCGGACGGCCTTGAATCCGTCAGAATTTTCTGACGGAATACTGGCGAATATAAATTCGTCGGAAATCCGTCGGAAAATTCCCACCAATTTCCAACGACCTTGAATCCGTCGGAAATTTCTGACCTCATTCTGACGAATTTATATTCGCCGGTATTGCGTCGAAAATCCGTTGAAATTTTCCGACGGATTCAAGATCATTGGAAATCACATTGTTTTCTTGTAGTGCATAAATGAAGCATGTAGACCTGCCTCGCCAAGACTACTAAAAAACGACACCACCATTGAAATTTGAAAAAGTGGAACACTGGAAAATTAGAATCAAGCCTGTAAATGTTGTCTTAAACTAATAAGATAAATTAATCGACCTTAGTCACTAATAAATAGGGAAAGAGTCAACGCACCTGCTCCTCATTAGAGAGGCCATTCCACGTACCAAAGTAATTGCTCTAAATATCCGATTTTTATGTTCAGGATAAACTTCAAGTAACGCATAACTCAATTTCTCGCTTGAAACAATGGGAGCAATCAGGCTATTGTGTTGGATCAAATTTGTTAGGAAAAGCCTCATGTACACCGTTGATAAAATGGCCATTGTTGTCACGACCTAAAACCAGAAAAATCGAATATCAGATCTCTAATGAAAGATGTTCACTACTAACTATAGATACACATGTCTACATCTATGAGAAGAAAAAGAAACCTGAAATGTACACTACAAGAAAACATACCGAATTCCGACGGGAAAAAATCGGTCAGGAATTTCCGACCAATTTCCGATGAAATACCGAGGAAAAAAATCCGGTCAGAAATTCCCGACCGATTTTTAGTTGTCGGAATTTCCGACCGATTTCCGACGACATAGAGACCGATTTAGAATCGACGGAAATTTTTCGGGAATCCCGACCAATTTCTGACAAAATAGATCGGTTAATCTGCCCGTTGAACTAGCCGTTTCATAGACGTTTGAAAATTATAAATCGGTCGGAAATCGGTCGGAAATCTGTCGGGAAATCCGACCGATTTCCGACGAAATAGATCCGTTAATCCACCCGTTGCACTAGCCGTTCTATAGACGTTTGAAAATTAAAAACGGTCGGAAACCAATTGGAAATCTATCGGGAATCCGCGGAAAATCTATTATAAATACATTTTCACCCTCATTCACAACTTACAAAATAAAAAATTCAACTTACAAAAAAAAACTTCGAAAATGTCTTCTTCAAAGCCAACACCTTATGATTATTTTCGATCATGGATAGATAAACCACGGCAAGATCCAGCGACAGGTCAACTGGCGGATGAGTATGCACAAGGTGTTGAGTAATTCATTACATTTGCGACAAACAATAGCATGACGTCGGAATACGGTAAAATGTATTGTTCATGTATTAAATGTCGGAATCATAGATTAGTTTCTATTAGGGAAGTATGGAATCACCTTTATTGGAATGGGTTTACGCCAGGTTACAAGATTTGGTATACGCACAGAGAAACTGATTCAATGGTGTAATATTATGGGATAGAGGAACCAACACCGGAGGAAATACTGTTTAGATGGTGAATGATGCGTTTCGTGAAAACGTAGCATCGTATGTTCAAGATGGTATTAGAATAGAAGAATCTAATTTAGAAGCTCGGAAGTTTTTTGATATGCTAGATGCAGCTAAGCATCCACTATACGAAAGATGTAGAGAGGGAATATCGCATTTATCAACTGCAAGCAGGTTGATGACTATAAAGACTGATTTCAACTTGGCGGAGGATTGTTTGTATGCGATAGCTGATTTTGTGAAATATATTTTACCTGGAGATAATATCTCACCAGCTTCATACTACGAGGTTCAGAAACTTGTAGCTGGTCTTGGATTATCGTATCAGATGATAGATGTGTGCATCGACAATTGTATGATTTACTAGAGATAGGATGAAAACCGTGTGAAGTGTCATTTTTGTCACAAACCTCGATATCAGGAAACGGGTGGCAGAGTACATGTTCCACATAAACAGATGTGGCATTTCCCGGTAATGGAGAGGTTGAAGAGGTTATATCAATCCGAGCGCACAGCAGGACCTATGAGATGGCATGCAGAACATAACTCAGATGGAGAGATTGCGCATCCCTCAGATGCAGATGCGTGGAAACATTTTCAAGAGGTCTATCCTAGTTTTGCGTATGAGCCAAGGAACGTATACCTCGGGTTATCTACAGATGGATTCAACCCTTTGGGAAAACATGGGAGGCAATATTCATTGTGGCCAGTAATCATCACACCTTACAATTTGCCACCTAGTTTGTGCATGAAACGAGAGTTTTTATTCCTCACAATTCTCGTCCCCGGACCAGAGCATCCTAAAAGATCCCTTGATATTTTCTTGCAGCCATTATTTTATGAGTTGAAAATGTTATGGAAAGAATGTATTCAAGCGTTTGATGTTTCTCTCTAACAGAATTTTACGATGCATGCGGTACTTATGTGGACAATAAGTGATTTTCCAGCATATGGTATGTTATCTGGATGGTAGACTCATGGAAGGTTGGCGTGCCCGTATTGTCAAGATAACAATGATGCGATCCAATTAAAGCACGGTCGAAAGACTTCTTGGTTCGATTGTCATCGACGATTTCTACCGCATGATCATCCATATCATCGGAGCACGACATTGTTTAAAAAGAACAAAAAAGTATTTGATGGTCCACCTCCTCAGCCGGATGAGAATAACATCATGTGGTAGTAATGAGAATTTTCCCGTAAATGGTTGTGGCGAGTACCACAATTGGAACAAGATGAGTATTTTTTGGGATTTGCCATATTGGAAGAACCATCTGCCATAATCTAGATGTCATGCACATTGAAAAAAACTTTTTGACAACATCATGAATACTGTTCTAAGTGTGCAAGGGAAGACAAACGATAACTTGAAGGCCAGATTGGACTTGCCAAATATTTGTTCTCAGAAGAACCTCCATATAATGGCGAACGGAAAATCACTGCTCCTCCCCCCCCTCCCCCGCTTTCTGTTTGGATAAGCCTTCAAATGAGGAGTTCTTTGACTGGATTACGCATAGTGTTAAATTCCCTGACGGATACGCATCTAACCTTCCTAATTGAGGTAATATTGGAGAATGGAAGTTTTCAGGGATGAAGAGTCATGATTGCCACGTTGTCATGCAACGCCTCTTTCCATTTGTCTTTGCCGGTCTTCTTCCTACAAACGTCCATGGAGCTATTGCATGTACATTTACAAAATTATATATATAATATAGGTCGATATATATTATCTAAATTTTGCTAAATTTATATATCATTTATGCAGGGATCGGTTCTTTCTTTTGGGATCTATGCACGAGATCACTTACATCAGACGGTATCCGAAACCTGGATGAGAAGATACCGGTTCTCCTTTGCAACCTCGAAAAAATATTTCCACCAGCATTTTTTGATGTAATGGAACATCTTCCTATCCATCTCCCTAGAGAAGCAGCACTTGGTGGGCCAGTTCAATATCGATGGATGTATCCTTTTGAGCGGTATATGTTACACCTAAAGAAGAAGGTGAAATTTTTTGCAAGAGTCGAGGGTTCTATTGTTGCACAGAGCATTAATGAAGAAGTGCACAACTTTGAGAGCTACTACTTTCCATCTTCGGTCAAAACTAAAAGTAAACGACCTGCACGACATGATGATGGAGGAGAAAAAACGTTGTATCCGGTCTATGTCCCAAATCTATTTGCACAAATTGGAAGGCTAATTGGAAAAGGGAGGCCTCAGCGACTAATAGAGGAGGAACAAAGGCATTTGCATACATATATTCTGACAAACTGTGACGACGTTTTGGAATATGAGAGGTACGTACGTCCCTGATTTTTATGTTTAGTAATTACCATAAATCATTTATAGTATTTTGCATAATGTATTTAATTTGTTTATTCACAGAATATACATGGCCTAAATTCGTGAATGGTTTCCAAATTACACAGAGGATGAGCTTGCGGTCCAAAAACAGAATGAATTCTTGGCTTGGTTGAAATATTACGTAAGTGCTACATTTTTCTCAATTTAACTAAATTGTACATGCTTAAATTTTACATGCTTACATTTAACTAAATTTTACATGTCCACAATTTGTACATGTTGATCAGATGACTACTACAGGGGCAACGTTTCCCACATGGTTAGTTGAAATGGTGTGTGGTCCTACTTTTGTTCCAATGGTTTATCTGATGTAACATTGCAAGAGTCGAGTCGCCGTCCGCCGATTCATATAAATCGTCATATGAAAGGTTAAACTCGTTCTCGAATCGATTCATACACTACAGGAAAAACAGGTATTAATAACATAGGAAAAACGCTATCTTAATATTTTGATAGCGGAAAGGTAAGCGCTATGACATGTCCCGCGATAATAGGTCTGATACTTTCGATAGCGGTTTTTCGTGATGCTATATTTTTACTGTCTACAATAGCGCTTTCTTTAATGCAATATTATCTCTATAATATTATTTAAGAAGACATTTTTAAAAATGAACTTTGTTTTGTAAGTTATTACATGAAATGCCATTATAAATAACAAAGAATAATTAAAATAAGAAATGATATAATTGTCTTTTAAAATTATTGATTAGAATATGGAAAGTATATATTTTGCATTAAAGAGGTTATTTATTATTTAATTTCTTAATTATTTTTAATACTATATATTTTAAAATAATAATCAATTCATATATATTCAAAGAAGAAAAAAATATATTCAAAATCTTGCTATATTTTTCACTATAATTTATTATATTTTATTTGAATATATATCAAAACAAAAGTTGAAAAATATTTTAATAATTTTTTATAAAGTTAGACAAAAGAAAACTATTTTTTTAAGAGTTCGTAGACCAACTACGAAAACTAGAGTCATTTAACGGTGCAAATTAGAGTTATGTTTTCAAAATTATAAGTTTTTGCGGGTTAGCCCGAATAATATTTTATATGTTCACTGCAAAACGGGTTAAATATACAAATTATTATAAATTGACAACTTTATCTATAATCATTAGTTAGTTATATTGTAAAATTCAGATAAAGTAATTTTTTAAAATATCAAAACAATTTCTTTAAAAAATATTACTCCGCGCTATAATTAGCGCGGGTTAAATCCTAGTTTAATACAATAGCGGAACTTTTTTGTTATAAATAATAGTTATTATAGCATTTATGACATTTTTATAATAGCGTTGTCGAATATGTAACGATTACCTTTGTTTTTATAGCGTTATAGATTTGTAAGACATTATTTTTATAGCATTTGTCCATTGGTTTTGTTATAGCAGTTTAGACATTATGTTGATTATTTGATAGCAATTTAGGCACACAATTATTTCTATACTTTTTTCATTTTTCTATTTTTGATAGCATTAACCAATTTTGTATATAGCATTCAAAGAATGCTGTATTTAACTTACATTTATAAAAAAAAACATAAATAAAAAAGGTTTTGAGAACTGAAATAACTTATATATTTGTATAGTAGAAACTGGAGTACATAAGTTCATTAATACAAAGGTTTTGAGAACTTGGTTAAGTCATAGATTACAGAACTATGAGAATCCTTATATTTCAACATCAAAAACAACTTCATTAATTATGTCTCAACTAGCTGATGATTCCACTTATTAAAATGCCGAAGATGCTTGTTATGACAATGGTTCCTGCAAACAAACAAAAAAATAAACACAGACCATCTAACTCGTTATATTTCTGAAACAAATCTCATGCATTGTTAAAATGGCAATGATTCTACATAAAGAAAAGGAGAAGAAAATAGATAGAAATCGCAAACATTTCTGACAGAATTCTAACTAATAGGCGAGAATAATAGATTTGAACTACTATAAATAGGGAAGAAGAACGAAGTGCCTCTTAGTTCGTTCACTACAGCTACACTTCTTCCTGCATCAGAGAGGAGCAATAAATAAGTATGGTTACATCGAGAGTAGAACATGACCCTTCTTTTACGTTAGTAGATAACATTACACCCTCAACAATAACTTCATCTGAAATCTAGTCATGTATTTTGCATCTTCCAAGTGTTTCATCCACACTTGTATCCTAATGGTAAATGCATATATGTTAGTAATCTACTGACTGAGTTAAGAAAGAAACCAATATACAAATAAAATTACCTGGGATCCATCATACATATTCATTCCAGTCTTCTTTGAGACAATATCCTCGTCTACAATCACTTTATCATATGGCCACATAATTTTTATTCCTACAGCTTGTTCAATTGAGGACATATCTGGGGTAGGCGGCCTCCAGACAGATGCTTCTGGGTTCAAAGCATACTTCACAATAACAGCTGCTGCATTAGGACCCAAGGGAATTCGACCAATTCTGTACGATGGTTCAGCAGAACATAATTCTCCTTCAGCGACAATAACATCATCCGTTGCAATCCAATCTAACAGCTGACACCTAACCCCTCCTTTGGACCCATCACTAACATCAGACTGAGCACCCACCTCATCACAGTGTTTCTAACAACAAAATATGAGGTTGATGAAGTCATACCTCTTATGTATACATTAACAGACTTAAAGAAAGAAATGACTTACTTTTTTTCCAGCTAAATTAATGATCACATTTTGTAAGCTTGCTTTTCATTTCAGCTTGTGAAGCTTCAAGTTTTTGCACATATGTGTCTCTGGCCTGAAGGAATGCTAGTTTGGTAGCAGTAACCCCTCGACCCATTCCTCTAACTCGCCCAAGTTTGTCTTTGCCTAACACTTGACTCACATCATCCTCTCTTATATTATCACCTGAGGTGGAGTCAATTTGACTATCGATTGACTGAATTCTTTCCTGAAAATGACATATTACTTAACAAGAATCTGAAATCCATTAAAGACAATTATAATGTAAACAAGAATATGAATTCTTACTATAGTATCAGCCCATTCAGACCTCACAGGTGTTCCATCAGAATGAGTGTGACCTGCTATCCAGACCTTAGTCCTAGTGACTTTCCTCGGGTCTGAACTCTTTTTTTTCTATAATACACAATTAATCAATATTTTGGGAACTGTTTCTAATCTCATAATGAAAATACACTTTAGAAAGAAAAGACAAATACCATTTCGCAAGATAGGCGGAACATTCTTTTCCGGCTAGTGGTGTGGGGAATTTGAGCCTTCCTCAGATTCTTGTAGTTATCACTTCTTACCTACAGTAATTGATATATCATGGTTTTTACCCTGTTTAGACCATGATATAAGTCCTTTTATAGAGTCTCTTCTAGTGTTTTGTAGTCTTTTAGAGTCTTTTACAGGTCATAGCACATTTGGAGGATTATTGGAGTTATTGGAACTTATTGGAGCAGTTTGGAGCAGAAGCAGAAGTTGTGTCGCCAAGAACCTGATTCCACGACAGGCATCGATCGATACCCCCTTGGTATCGATCGATACTCGACGAGGCTGACACGACATGCGACTTTTATGAAGAGTTGAAGAATTGCAACTTGGTCCAGAAGTCTCTGATAATTACAAGAAGACCCCAACTCGTGTTTTAGGTTATAAATAGGAGTTTTCAGCCATTGTTTAGGCTATGCCCTTTTATGCCTTTTTATGCTTTATTTTCTCTGGTTTTGAGACAAGTCTGATTTCCCTTCGTCCGAGATCAGATCTCAAGAACCTTTGTTATTATTCTATTGATGATTTATTCAAACATGTCTTTTGATTCAATTGCCATGTCTGAGTAGATCCACCTTAGGTTCAGGGTTTTCTCATAAAGGATTTCTTTGAATGCTAGGTTAATTATCTTATTAGGATTCACCATCTAATTTAGTTCTTCGCCTTAGGTTGTTCTTAAAACTAAATTCTAGGTTGACGAATCTGGAACTTAGATCTTAGGATAATTGATTAGGCACGAGAGTGCGATTAATTACCTGATAGAACCTAGGTGAGCAAATTGATTATTCGCAAAGAGATTTGGTTTAATTGATTTGTGAACATATCAAACCTGTTATTAAAGCTGATTTAGACTTTAGGATTCGCAAAGAGATTTGGAATTCCTAGGATTTAGATTTAGATAGTTTTCGCAACGAGAGTTGGTTGATTATATTTTTAGTGATTTGAGTTCTAGAACCGTGCTAAATCTGAATCATGTTAGTTAGTTTATCTGCATTCATTGATTTCCTGAGAAAAACCCTGAGCCTATATTTCTCTGATTGATTTACAACTCCTTTTATTTTCTACATTGCTTTCAATTCAATCTGTTTGGCTTAGCGTAATTCGACACTTCATAATCTATTGTGTGATCTCTGTGAGTCTTCTGTGGTTCGACCCCTAGCTATACTATTACAACTGCTTTAGTACTTTAGGGTATTAAATTGAGCAATATCAGTAATCAATCCAGCATGAATTGCTATTGTAATATTGAAAGCAAATAAAAGATCAAGGAAGCCCATAAAACTGCATATAAATAACCTTAAAAGCAGTGCTAGTCCTCTCCTTAACCCACGAGTTCCAGGATGCAATAGATTGTATGTTGGAAGTTTTCAACGTAAGTCTGTCTGCGGTACTCTCTGTAGCTCTAAGATCTGATACAAGTCTAGACTTAGAAGACCTCCACAAACAACCCATCTGCTTGAAAACAACGTCTTTTTGCCACTCTTCTTGCATATTAAACCTCTCCTGTAACCAAATATGATAAGGTTAAACACTTACTTTTTTCCCTATTAAAATTGAGTTATGAATACCTGAATTTCATCCCACATGAGGCCCTTCGTAGCCTCATCAAGTTGTCTCCAATCTGGTAGAATTACGAGGACATGCTCCCTCACAAGTGGCCCAAGAAACGATGACAATATGACTGATCCAGGCCCTGCATGTTCACCAACCCCAGTGAATTCCACATCTACCTTAGGCTGAGAATCAGTTGCCACTTTTCGCAACCTTGTCGGTCCTCTTCTCTTCTTCTTACTTGAATTCGACTGTTGTGTTTGTGCTTCTACACTTTCAGAGTTCCTAGACTGTAATGGTGACTCCCTGGTTTCAGTGTTAACTTCCATAGGCTGTTCCTGAGTCTCAGTTCCACCTGATGTGGATTGACTGGGTTGTTCTTGATTCTCAGTTCCATCTCTTGTGGACTGAATGGGTTGTTCCTCACTTTCAGTTACATCTCCTAAAGGTTGTTCAGCTTCTATCTCAGAACCAGTTCCATCAGCTATGGGATGCAGAGCTTGTCCTCGAGGCTCATCAAAGTGTTCTGCAGCAATTTCAATTTCAGCTCCTCCTCCTACATTCACCTGGACATCATCATCAGTAACTTGCCCAGGGGTTCTCTTACTAGGCTCAGCAGGTCGTAGATCAACAAAATCTTTATCTACTAGCTCCAGGAACTTCTTTGTCTTCTGCTTGTTTTTTGGCACCATGACGACTGGCTCAATGCCTTGTTGACGTGCACTGCGGCGCACTAATCCTCCTCTAGTCTTTGCCATCAAATATCCTGCAACAGCACAAGCTACAACCCAGTTAGTATGAGCAATCTTAGATCCTGCAACATAATAACAATGTCATCGTAGATCATGCAACATAATAACAATATAATCGTAGATCCTGCAACATCATAACATCATAACTGAAGTGTGAATAAACACCAAAAATACAAAACAACATTGCAACTCAACATGGCCCATATATATTACTAATCTCCCATTTGATATGATCATGGATACGCATGCTTTGGATGAGGTTCTGGAGGCAGCATTGGTCATCCCCAAAGGGCATATTATCCGATCCAAGACACGGAAGCTTGCTGGAGCTGTTCGGAGTTTGCCAAATGAAGCACGGAACAAAGAGGATCAACTTACGCAACCCGTCCTCACCTCATTGTCTTCGAACTCTCTATGAGGTTTTGCCGTTTGTGTAAGTCGTTTGTACTCTTTTTCCTGTATACGGTTTTGTCCCAATGGGTTTTCCGTATAGAGGTTTTAACGAGGCAACCAGCTTACACCGCCTAACGGTCAGATTTCTTGAGAGTTCCGCGGGGGGATTTTCTGAGGGAAATTCCGAGGGATTTATTCCCGAGGGACTTTTTGAGGGACTTTCCCAGGGGAAATTCTCCGCGGGGATTTTCTGGCGGAATCCCAAGAGTCGTTCAAACTGTCATTTATTTTCTTTGTAATTTTCGATGTGGTCTCTCTCTCATTTTCGAGGAGACCTTTGACTTGTCTTTTTGTTTTCTTTTTATTCTCTCTTCTCCCTCATTGTCGAACACGATTATCATTTTTTATCAAAGTATTTTTCAGAGATTTCATCTCTTGTTTCACGATTTCTTTATGGTTAGTCAATGAAATTTTCCTTTGGTTTATCGAGAGTATTTCCGCAAACTCTTCGACGTAGCCTTCGATCCGTCGTTCGTGTGAATTCTTCTCGTGAATTAGGGCACAAGGATTTTCGGGATTTCATCTCCCACACCTTGTCATCTTCTTCCCCGGATTCTCACAACAACGCAGCCACCCCCTCGTTTCAATTATTCATCGTCGGAATTGGGCCTAAGGATTTTCGGGAATTCTCCCTCGCCTTAGCATCTCTTCTCGTGAATCCATTGAAGTCGTGGATCTATCAACCTCACCTGTACTAGAGCAAGCCGGTCCTTAGTCGAATCGTGTCAAGTGGTATCAGAGACACTTGCTCCAAATCGGTGAGATCTATCCATTTATTTTTAACTGTTCATCTTCTTAGAAATTCTAGGTTTGAAATTTTTGTTTTTCTGTTTTGTTTCGATTTTTATAAATTCAAAATCTTATCAAAAATTCAAAAAAAAAAAATATATCTAAGTAGATCTTTGTCTTATCTTAATTGTCATAGTTTTTAAAATTCAAAAAAAAAAAAAATTCGTTTTTGAGTTTTTTCGGAAATCACTGTTTTTTGTGGTTATTTGGGAAAAATCTGAACTTTTGCATACACTCACTTCATCACTGTTTTTCGGAAATCACTGTTTGATTCTGTGCGAGGTACAAACATGTCGGAAGAAAGTGAATCAACTTCATCACGATCTAGGAGAGAGCGAGATGCTGCGATGAATCAAAAAGTTGATGGCGTTAATCAAAAGGTCGATGACATGGCACAAGTTCTCCGCGAGATGCGAGATCAAATGGCGACACTAGCGGTTCGTACGCCGAGACGAAATGAGAGAAATAAAGGTGCTGAACTGAGGGACAATAGAGCCAAGGATCTCAGATCTGGTGGTTAAACCAGCCACATATGAAAACGGTTATAGAGCTCTGGTATCATTAGCTCTGATACCATAAGGAAACGGAAGTATATACAATAATTAAAATAAATATTTAAAACGGGCGGTTAAACCAGCCACATGCAATTATCGACCGACCGATGTGGAAAATTTCGTAGTATACCTATCAGTAGCACTTATCGACCAGATATACTCGGTTGGCATTATACAAAAACAGGAAAATATACGGACGTGAAGAAATTACAGGCACATAAATAGAAATTAGCCTGCTCTCCGAAACTGCAACATTTCATTTGGCAGACCATTTCAGGATGCCCTCGGTTTCAGCGAATTTATGCGCTAGAGGAATAAATTGTGATACACAATGTGCACGGTGTGGAGTGGAAGGGGAAACGATTAATCATGTTTTTTTTGTATGCCCACCGGCATTACAAACATGGGCATTCTCCCATATTCCATCGGCCCCGGGTGTTTTCCGGATGACATCGGTTTTCTCTAATTTTGATCATCTTTTCTGGAGAGACTTCCAAAAGAGGATAAGAACGCCATTTTCCCTTGGATTGTGTGGAATATTTGGAAAGCGAGGAATGATAAGGTCTTCTCAAATGTGGATAGAAACCCACAAGAGATACTAAGGATAGCGGAAACGGAGGCCATAACTTGGGAAATGGCACAAATTAGTGAACCAGACATAATTTCTCAACAAATCGGTCATAATACGGTGATGACTCAATATGATGAATTTGATGGACTGAAATGCTATATTGACGGCTCGTGGAAGGAAACGGATAACTATTCTGGTTTAGGATGGCACTGTTTTCATGAGGGAGTCGAAGGAGTCATAATGGGATCACGAAATCTGCGAAGAAATCTCTCCCCGCTACACGTAGAATTGGAAGCGCTCATCTGGGCGATGCATTGCATGATTGCAAATCAGAAGACGGCGTTAGCCTTTGCAGCAGACTGCTCAGAGTTGGTGAAGATGGTGTCTACACCCAAGGAGTGGCCGGCTTTTACACTACATTTGGAAGATTTCGCGAGGAGAAAGGAGGATTTCACATTTTTCTCTCTCACACATATCCCACGCGCAACAAACAGAGTGACAGACAAGTTAGCACGAAGTGCTCGAATCTACCCATCAGATCTCATTTATGTAAACTCGATACTCCCGGTTTGGTTTACTGAATCGGTATAGGTATTTAGGCTGTTACAAAAAAAAAAAAAAAAAAAAAAAAACCAACCAAAAACNTAACATAAGCATAAATAATAAAAATTGTATTATTAAAATAAAAACGAAAATTAAAATAATATAAGCATAAATAGTATAATGGGCGGTTAAACCCACACTCCATTATATAGTATAAAATTAAACATAATTAAAATTATAAACAAAATAAGATTTTATAAACTTACTTAGGGAGATTGTAACAATGAAAGAGATTACAAGAGAGCAAGAGAATATGGTAGAGAGAGAATGAAGAGAGAGAGAGAGATGAAAAATGGAAAATGAAAGTTTGAAGATTACAACTCAACACACACTCCATTATATAGGACCTTTACAAAGCATAAGAGATTAAAATATTACATAAATTACTGGCATAAGTTGGTGAAGTCCACTCACAAAAGTTGTCAGCATAATTTATGGAGAATTTCTTTCACAAAGGCTTGTCTTCATTACCCAAGTCATCATGGCTACAGGAAACTCCACTTTACTACAGGAGACGACACTCAATAATATCAGTTCTTCGATGCGCGGTTTTGTCGCATTTTGATGTAGTAGATCGTATCAATAGATTCATAGATACCGAAAAGATTCGTAACAATGATGTGTCGAGATTTGTAGTATTCTGTTGGCGAGACTTTAAACTCCACTGTTTCCGAATATCTCTTCATCAATATCCGGGACATTAGAACCTGATCCACTTCCCGAGGCATGAGAAATAGAGTCTGAGATTGAAGGCAGAAATTGTACGGAGATTACCTTAATTTCTTCTTCGGATTTGGCTCATGCTAGTAAGGATAACATCTTTGATTTTTGAGCCAAGAAAAAGGTTGTTTCCGGTGTTTGGTTAAGTGTTTGGTTTGGTGTTTGGGTTTGGGCTATGGACGAGTTTGAATTCGGATTTTTATCCAATCTAGTATATTGGACAGGTAAAGGTTTGAAAGGATCTTGAATTTATCCCATCATTTTACTCTGAACTTTCTTCTGATGATTGGGATTGGATCCGGGTAAAACTCGAGAGTCCAAGAAAAAACCCAAGGAAATGGAATTTAGAATGGAAGAGGGCTAATGGAGGAAATTTCTTTTCATTTTTTGATGGAATGAAATTTGTTTTGAATATTTGGAAAGATTTTTGTATGTTAGGCTTGAAAATTTCAGTGACAAAACCGAAATAGTTCCACCACGGTATGAACCAATATGGAGATTTGGATAAGTCACAAGTGGTATAAAAAAAGATTAACCACGTGTGTTTGTGTTTCGGGGATTGGATCAAGAAGGAATTATACCAAGCATGACAATATAGTCCCAATAATTGAAATGGGTATTGAAACATGGGAGATTTTTCTGATCATCTAGGAATAAGCAGGATTATGTGGAATAAGCAGGATCAGTGTGGTTTTCATTGAGATAAAAATGTTTGAAGGTCACTGATTATGTTATTTCCAAAATCGTTTGAAAGAATAACACAGTTTTTTCTATATCATGAGGTTTGAAAAATCTGTTTTTACCAAAATATTTTTCGATTGTTAAAAACGGGTCATTGTTGACCAAAAATACTTTTTTCAATATTTGTAATGTTTTGATGAATAGATTTTTCAAAATTTTTGGAGGTTGAGGTTTGTGGAAATTCTTTCAAAATAATTTGCGAATTATTCGAAGTTTTTGAAATCATTTTAGAGGTCTGGTTTTCTTTTGAAATCATTTTTGAAGGAATTTGAGAAGAGGGTTTTTGAGAAGAATCACCGATCTTGTTTTGACAGACTTAACTCGAAGGCTTTCTGTAACTGTAGAATTTGATCCATGATTTTTTTCTGGAGATTGAAGAGAATTTGATTCTTCTTCTTTTTTCACATTCTTTTTTGTAACTGAGATCCATGGTTCTGTTTTTATACGTGGGTATGTGTTTGGGTGTATGGTTTTTTTTGGGATTGTTTCCAGGGATATGCCTTTGCCTTTATCAATCTTCTTCGGAGGCATCGTATCTGTTTTGAAGGAATTCTTGTGTCAAGAAATATGGAACAAAGTTGGAATCTCCTTTAATAGATTCTATATCGAAATCAAAAATACTTAGAATCGCTTGCCATCGCGCAAAAATCTGTTTTGAGGCAAGGTTTTTAACATCTTTTTGTAAAACGTCTTTAGCACTTTTGCAATCAATTCGTAAAAGAAAATTTTTATTCAGAAGATCACTTTAAAATTTTTGGATACATAATACTATACTCAAATTTTCTTTTTTAATAGTAGAGTAGTTCCTTTGGGTACATTCCAATGTGAAGACGTAAATTGGACTATACTCTCTCAACCATCTACATTCTTTTGCTTAAGAATACCCCGATATCCTACATCTGACGCATCCGTTTCTACGACTTTTTTTAAATCTGGATCTGCTATGTGAAGACAAGGGATCTCAAGGACCTGTTTTTAATTTTTTTGTACTAATGCAGTATGCTCTTTTATCCAGGGAACCGGTTTTGCTATCCTATTTATGTTAGGACAGAAATCTAAAACATAATTAAGACTTCCAAGGAACCTTTGTAATTGGATTTTATCTAAAATTTTATCGGGAAATTTATTTGCAAATTCCAAATATCTTTCTATTGGTGTTATCATACCTTGCGATATGTAATGGCCTAGAAATCTGATCTTAGTTTGAAATAAAGACATCTTTGTTTTTGAAATGACAAGGCCAATTTTTCTTCCAACATAATAAAACGTCTTTAGATGTTTGAAATGTTCATCAAGAGAATTTGAAAATATTAAAATATCATAAATATAGACAATGCAAAATTTTGAATATTTAGAAAATATGTCATTCATGATTCTTTAAAATTCGGAAGGTGCATTTTTTTAAGCCAAATGGCATTACATTCCACTGGTATTGACCAAAAGGGACTGTAAATGCTGTTTTATAACGATCGGTTTCAGAGATTTGAATTTGCCAAAATCCTGATTTAAGATCAAATTTTGAAAATATGTGGGTAGAATAAAGCCTTTGAAGTAAATCTTTTTTATTTGGTATTGGATATCTAATCCATTTTAAGGCATTGTTTAAAGGTTTGTAATTAATTACTAACCTAGGAGTGCCTCTCTCTATTTCAGAATTTTTATTTACATAAAAAGCAACACACGGACAAGGTGATCTTGATTTTGAAATTAGGCCTTTGCTTAAAAGATCCAAAATTTCTTTTCTACAATGTTTTTCTAATTCAGAGTTCATCTGTATGGGACGAGCCTTAGTGTGAATTTTTTTTTCTTTAAAATTACCCTCGTATGGCAAATCAACAATGTGTTGTTTGCGATCCCAAAAGGCTGTTGGTAAATCTGAACATATTTTCTTTTCAAATAATTTATCTAGATTTGAAATTTTTTCTTTTACTTCTTTTGTTTTTTTGTAGTAAAAAGTCCGATTTTAAATTTTCCAAATGGAATGTTTTACTATGTATTAAAGAGTTTTAAAAAATTTCTTGTATTGAGCAAGCTTTTATTAGATTTAGGCTTCGCTTTTTTGGTGATTCAAGAAATTGAAAAGAGAGTTTTTTGTTTTGGTTTTTGAAAGAAATTGAATGATCCCTGACTTTGTATGGTGTGATCAAGTTTATGAAGGGAGTCTCTACAATGACGTTTTGGTATATATCATCTGTAAGGACAAATGCAGTTTTGATAAAAAAATATTATATTTTAAAACTGAAGCTTCTGCCTTAGATGTTATACGAAGTTTAGAATTATTAGCAGCAGATAATTTTTCTCGTGTTTCTAGGTGAAAACATTTTGGGACAAGCCCAGACTTGATGCAGTTAAGATCAGCTCCTGTATCAAACAGAGCGATCGTATCAATTTTGTAATTTTCGGAAAAAACAAGTGTGACTCTTATTTTATATTTTCTAGAGGTGATTTCTCTTAGGACACAAAGGAAATCATTAGGGGCGGAATCTAGAGATTGTATTTGTTCTTTTAGATTAAGGTCATCTTCTATGTTATTTAGGTCATCGTTGTCTTGTTCCTCAAAACTAGAATCATGATTCCCTTTGATAGAAGATAGAATCGAGTGAAAATACTCGGAATCTTTCTTTTGTTTTTCTTTAAGGGTTTTGAGATCGTTTTTTACTTCTTTGATTTCTATCCTAAGATCTTGTATCGTTGTTTTAGAACTATATTTCTTTCTTTTGTTAAGAATGGTAGTTAGGTCATAAGATGATTTGGAAGATGTTGGACCATTAGATTTTAGCTGGTTTTCAGAGGGTTTTACCTCTTTTTCATTTAGAGAAGAAATGATTGTTTCTAGGAATTTTTGTTTTATTTGAGGATTTGAAATGGAGTCTAGGATTTCAAGTTGGAATTCTTGATCTTTTGTAAGAACGTTTATTTTCTTTTTATCAGATCCTGAGCCAGATGATGAGTTTTTCAGTTCATCAACTTGTAAGGCCTTTTCAGAGGATAGTGATGAATTGGAATCATAAGATGATGATGATGAATGATCAAGCAAGAGATTTGAAATTTTGCTTGAAAGTTCTTCTCCAAGGCCGAGTTCTTGGATTTTTCTGTTAAAACGGCAGAATTTTGAAGCGTGGCCCTTTTTATTACATTTGAAGCACGTGAGATTTTTATAGAATGGTTTGTTGGTTGGGGTTTCTTTTGGAGTATACTTCTTGGAGTATGATTTTTCACGAGGTTTTTGCCAGGAGTTTTCTCGAGGTCTATGGTTTTTATAGTTTCTAGAGTATTTTCTAACTTATTCTTAGAGTAGTAAGAATTACTGCAATCTCCTATGCAAGATTTATTACTTTTGCTAGGGTCAATTTCGAATTGTTTACAAAATGATCCTAATTCAACTTTTGTTCTTTTGAGTTCCCATTTAAGATGTTTCTGGAGTTTTAGATCTTGACAGATCTTGAGACCTTCTTGTCGAACAATACTGATCAACTCTCCATATGTGAAATCATCATAATAGATTATTTGGGTTCCCGTGGAATCTCTAATTTTATTTCTAACCTTTTCTCCTAGAAGGGTTGGGAGCCATGCGAGGAACTTTTCTTTCCAAAAAGGTTGGTTTGAATCTTGACGGAGTAAAACTCTAGTAAGAAAAGTGTTTTTGTACCATTGGAAATCGCTAAGTCTTTTGCATTTAAGATTTGAAAGGAGTTTGGCGTTCTTATCTCTAAGTACGGAAGGATCTCCTATAAAATGTAAGGTTATGGCTATGACTAAGGTAGCAACAACATCTTGTTGAGGATTCCCAAAATTATCTAAGAGAGGCACATCATCCTCATCCGTTTTAATGTTATCTAGGATTTCTGAACGTTGTTGGGTGTTTAGGTAGTTATCCCACCATCCTTTAAGCTGGCCCGAAAACCCAGCTATTAGGAGTTCAGCAACGGTTTTATCCTCATTTCCTATTTGCGTTCTATAGGCATTTGCAGTCATCGTCATTTTCTGGAGGAAATTTAAGATATTGTACTCGGATATGCCATCGATATTCCAGTGATAGACTGAAGATGAATTGAACCTAGATTGTTCTACTGGTTGGATTTGACCTAGATCAGGGGCAAAGATTAATCGACGTCCTTGATGGTGTTCCCAATCAAGACGATTTATCTCTGGGGTTGAATTTTGCTCAGAGGATTTGTTAACATATGAATCATTAGCTAGAGTATTTATTTGGACTTTAGAAGTAGATGTATCAGGGATATCAGATTCGTGAGGTGTACTACTTTCTCCTATGCCTACTCTACTTAGTTGGCTTTGGAGAGCACACATGAATTCTTTCTTTGTATCTTGGTAAGTTTTGACGCTAGAACTAGAAATTTGGAAAGGTTTGAACATGGGACTTTTGTTTTTCTTTTCAGAAGGAGAATCTTTTGGAGTAATGGCTTGATTTTGAATTGATTTTTCAATTCTATCAAGTTGTTTGCCAATCGTGCCAAGATTCGTGTTTGAAAAATTATTTTGGACGATGATATTTTTTATATTAGTCTTATCATCATCTTGGGGGCGCTTAAATGGAATTGCTTCGATTGGTGTACCTGACCATTCGAGCTTTATTCCTTGTGGAGGAGGATGGTTTGAACGAATAAGTTTTCCATTTGCAAGTGTTTCCCATTCAGGGGATTTGTTACGATTGGTGATAGGATTTGCAGTTTTGGAAAAAGGAAAACAAATTTTATTTTTGAAAGCATAGTCTTCAAACCAATTGAAAAACAAAATTTGTATTTTATGTATTGGGAGATAGTTGTAAAATTCTTCTTGGATTACGTTTCTATCTTTTAGAAAGTTTAAAAAAACCATAGTCTTTTATGGGTGTTATGTTTAGAGTAAAAATCATCTCGCAAGAATATTTTATCAATTTGAAAATCTTTTTCTAGGACATTTAGCTCATTTAACATATTATCTGTTATGACTGAAAAGGTAGGACTTGTTGGTTTAGATTTTGTGGAAAAATCATTTTGTTGAAAATTATTGTCTGCTGAGTAAACAGGTTTTGGGATTTGTGTTCGGAAATCAACATTTCTTAAAACAGAATTTGGAATATCGGAAGTCGAAAATATTTGTTGAAAATTTTGGCATTTTTCTAATCTAGAAAAATCTTGTGCCAATTGAGAGACTCTTCCTAGATCAATAGTTTCCAGAAGAGAGGAAGATTCACATGAATAATCATCCATGTTTTCATGAGTATTTCGAATGAAAGAAAGTTTTACTTTTCCATCATGAAATTGCTCAATATGTTTTAAACGTGTATTTGGTTCTTGGGGTTTTGTAGGTTTTGGCTGGATAGCTCCTTCAAGGACCCATTCATCTGGAAGATTTATATATTTCCATTGAATAGATCTTGGAATTACGGAGTTGGATCTCGAAAGATCTGTTTGAAGTAAAAGGGTTTCACCCTTTTTACTTGAAAGTTTTACTTTTGAAGAGAAAGCACTAGTCATGGCTTTGTAATGAACTCTAAAAATTATTGCAATTGGAATTGATCCTTCTATCATTTCGTAATTGTGTGTTTTAACTTGTAAAATTAGAGATTTTAAAATATTTTTGTCTTTTAAGGAAACTGTAAAGTTTGGATATCAATCAAATGAAATCGGACCAGTACACAAACTTGACTCAGTAGCTTAGTAAAGAATCTTCAAATATTTTGAATCGAGTGTCTCTTAAGATAGCTAAAATTGAAGTATTTAATCCTTCTTTTGAAAGTGGTTTAATCCCAACTTGGACTAAACCAATATGTATATATTTGAAATTATTTTCTCTATGTTTTCGTAAAGAACTTTCAGAAAACAATTGAATTGTTTCGAAAGGTTTTGTAAGTTGGATATCTTGTTCTTCAGTTTTGATTGAGAAGTTTGTTCCAAAAAAAATTATTTTGAAATTTGATAAATTTGGTCTTTATGAATTTTTGGGATTTTCCAATTATTAATTGACCCTTGGAAATCATCTATGGTTGTTTCAAGACTAGTAATAACCTTTTTTGAATCTTTAGTATATTTTCTTTTGGAACTAGAAGAAGAAGCGGATTCAGACCTTTTTGATGTTGATCTAAAATATGATTTCATTTTTAAGAATACTAACAAGAATTATCTATCACCCCTTACGATCCTGTCTAGATAGGTTGAAATAGCCCAACACCTATGGGACTTATGACCTTCTTAGACTGGCAAAAACACTTAGGAGAATAGAGTTTTTCTAATTAGAAATTAACAATGAACTTAATAAAAGATCACAAGAAACTTGGACCTAAGACGCTAGATCTTAAATTTCTAAGAAAACTATTAAGGATTCAAGTAGTAAGCCGAGACGGTGAGTTTTGAAACAATCCTAAATTCAAAATGGATTTCATCAAAACGCCAAACGTGAATAGTATGGTGTATGACAAAACCTAATTGACCATCTGGATATATATGACCTCTAACTATTTCCTTCTCCCTAACAAACAAATCCATGGCTCTGATACCATAAGGAAACGTTTGTATTCTTGTTAGTATAACAACATATAGAAACTTGGACCAAACAAAGATTTACTTAAAAATATTGTATCTATACCAAACGTATAGTAGATACATTTTGATGAAATCCATCATACTAATGATACCAAAAATATTGTATCTATAACCGCTGATCAACACTCGATTTCCAGTTACATATTGGTTTAGTCCAAGTTTGTTCTTTTGAGTTCCCATTTAAGATGTTTCTGGAGTTTTAAATCTTGACAGATCTTGAGACCTTCTTGTTGAACAATACTGATCAACTCTCCATATGTGAAATCATCATAATAGATTATTTGGGTTCCCGGGGAATCTCTAATTTTATTTATAACCTTTTCTTCTAGAAGGGTTGGGAGCCCTGCGAGGAACTTTTCTTTCCAAAAAGGTTGCTTTGAATCTTGACAGAGTAAAACTCTAGTAAGAAAAGTGTTTTTGTACCATTGGAAATCGCTAAGTCTTTTGCATTTAAGATTTGAAAGGAGTTTGGTGTTCCTATCTCTAAGTACGGAAGGATCTCCTATAAAATGTAAGGTTATGGCTATGACTAAGGTAGCAACAGCATCCACATCATCCTCATCCGTTTTAATGGCATATGGGATGTACACCTCACGAATCTGATATCCCTGATACTCCTACTTCTAAAGTCCAAATAAATACTCTAGCTAATGATTCATATGTTAACGAATCCTCTGAGAAAAATTCAACCCCATACATAAATCGTCTTGATTGAAAAAACCATCAAGAACGTCGATTAATCTCTGCCCCTGATCTAGGTCAAATCCAACCAGTAGAACAATATAGGTTCAATTCATCTTCAGTCTATGTCTGGAATATCGATGGCATATCCGAGTACAATATCTTAAATTTCCTCCAGAAAATGACGATGGCCGCAAATGCCTATTAAACGCAAATAGGAAATGAGGATAAAACCGTTGTTGGACTCCTAATAGCTGGGTTTTCTCAGTTACAAAAAGAATGTGAAAAAAGAAGAAGAATCAAATTCTCTTCAATCTCCAGAAAAAATCATGGATCAAATTTTGAAAATATGTGGGTAAAATAAAGCCTTTGAAGTAAATCTTTTTTATTTGGTATTGGATATCTAATCCATTTTAAGGCAGTGTTTAAAGGTTTGTAATTAATTACTAACCTAGGAGTGCCTCTCTCTATTTGAGAATTTTTATTTACATAAAAACAGCACACGACCAATGTGATCTTGATTTTGAAATTAGGCCTTTGCTTAAAAGATCCGAAATTTCTTTTCTACAATGTTTTTCTAATTCAGAGTTCATCTGTATGGGACGAGCCTTATTGGGAATTTCTTTTTCATTGAAATTTCCCTTGTATGGCAAATCAACAATGTGTTGTTTGCGATCCCAAAAGGCTGTTGGTAAATCTGAACATATTTCCTTTTCAAATAGTTTATCTAGATTTGAATTTTTTTTCTTTTACTTCTTTTGTATTTAAAGCTTCTTTTGTTTTAAAACTCCGATTTTAAATTTTCCAAATAGAATGTTTTACTATGTATTAAAGAGTTTAAAAAATTTTCTTGTATTGGGCAACCTTTTATTAGATTTAGGCTTCGCTTTTTTGGTGTTTCAAGAAATTGAAAAGAGATTTTTTTGTTTTGGTTTTTGAAAGAAATTGAATGATCCCTGACTTTGTATGGTGTGATCAAGTTTATGAAGGGAGTCCCTAAAATGACGTTTTGGTATATATCATCTGTAAGGACAAATGCAGTTTTGATAAAAATATTATCTTTTAAAACTGAAGCTTCTGCCTTAGATGTTATACGAAGTTTAGAATTATTAGCAGCAGATAATTTTTCTCGTGTTTCTAGGTGAAAACATTTTGGGACAAGCCCAGACTTGATGCAGTTAAGATCAGCTCCTGTATCAAACAGAGCGATCATATCAATTTTGTAATTTTCGGAAAAAACAAGTGTGACTCTTATTTTATATTTTTGAGAGGTGATTTCTCTTAGGACACAAAGGAAATCATTAGGGGCGGAATCTAGAGATTGTATTTGTTCTTTTAGATTAAGGTCATCTTCTATGTTATTTAGGTCATCGTTGTCTTGTTCCTCAGAACTAGAATCATGATTCCCTTTGATAGAAGATAGAATCGAGTGAAAATACTCAGAATCTTTCTTTTGTTTTTCTTTAAGGGTTTTGAGATCGTTTTTTACTTCTTTGATTTCTATCCTAAGATCTTGTATCGTTGTTTTAGAACTATATTTTTTTCTTTTGTTAAGAATGATAGTTAGGTCATAAGATGATTTGGAAGATGTTGGACCATTAGATTTTAACTGGTTTTCAGAGGGTTTTACCTCTTTTTCATTTAGAGAAGAAATGATTGTTTCTAGGAATTTTTGTTTTATTTGAGGATTTGAAATGGAGTCTAGGATTTCAGGCTGAAATTCTTGATCTTTTTTAAGAACATTTATTTTCTTTTCATCAGATCCTGAGCCAGATGATGAGTTTTTCAGTTCATCAACTTGTAAGGGTTTTTCAGAGGATAGTTGATATGCTCAAATTAATACCCTAAACAATACTAAAGCAGTTGCTGCAGTATATCAGGGGTCGAACACAAGGACTCAGAGAAATCACACAATAGATTATATAGTATCGAATTAAGCCAAACCAAAAGATTTAATTGAAAGCAGTGCAGAAATTAAAAGAGTTGTAATTCAATTGGAGAAAGATAGGCTCAGGGTATTTCTCAGGAAATCAATGAATGCAGATAAACTAACTAGCAGGATTCAGATTTAGCGCAGTTCTTGAACTCAAATCACTAAGGTATAATTAACCAACTGTCGTTGCGAGAATTATCTAAATCTAAATCTTAGGAATTCCAAATCTCTTTGTGAATCCTAAAGTCTAAATCAGCTTTAATACCAGGTTTGATATGTTCACAAATCAGATACACCAAATCTCTTTGCGAATAATCAATTTGCTCACCTAAGGTTCTATCAGGTAATTAATCGCACTGTCGTGCCTAATCAATTATCCCAAGATCTAAGTTCCAGATTCGTCAACCTAGAATTAGCTTTGAACACAACCTAAGGCGAAGAACTAATTCAGATGGTGAATCCTATAAACTAATCAACCTAGCATTCAAAGATAACCCTTATGAGAACCCTGAACCTAAAGTGGATCTACTCAGACATGGAGATTGAAAGCAACATGATTGAATAGATCATCAAAAGGAATCAATAAAAACAGGAGTTCAGAGTTGTCTCTCCAAAAACCAAAAGTAGAATCAAAGTATAGAAAATAAAGCATAGCCAACAAAGTGGCTGTAAAATCCCTATAAATAACCTAAATCACGTTTTGGGGCTTCTTGTAAATATTAAAGACTTCTGGACCAAGTTGCAATTCTTCAACTCTTCATTAAAGTCGCGGGTCGTGTCTTGTTGTGATGAGTGTCGATCGATACCAGGGAGGTATCGATCGATGCTTGACGTGAAATCGGGTACTCAGCAACACGAACTTCAGCTGTGCTCCAAAATGCTCCAGAAAGCTCCAATAAGGCTCCAAATGTGCTAAAACCTGTAAAAGACTCTAAAACACTACGAAGTAACATAAAGACTCTATAAAACGGACTTATACAATGGCCTAAAAGGGGTAAAAACCATGATATATCAATAGTGATGAATTGGAATCATAAGATGATGATGATGAATGATCAAGCAAGAGATTTGATTTAAAATTTTTATACACTTTATTTGGAACTAATCCTTATTGATTATTTCAAATTATATATTTCATGTCTCAATTGAAAAACAAAATTTGTGTTTTATGTTGATGGAGATAGTTGTAAAACTCTTCTTGGATTACATTTCTATCTTTTAGAAAGTTTTTAAAAAACCATAGTCTTTTATGGGTTTTATTTTTAGAGTAAAAATCATCTCGCAAGAATTTTTTTATCAATTTGAAAATCTTTTTCTAGGACATTTAGCTCATTTAACATATTATCTGTTATGGCTGAAAATGTAGGACTTGTTGGTTCAGATTTTGTGGAAAAATCATTTTGTTGAAAATTATTTTCTGCTGAGTAAACAGGTTTTGGGATTTGTGTTCGGAAATCAACATTTCTTAAAACATAATTTGGAATATCGGAAGTCAAAAATCTTGGTTGGAAATTTTGGCATTTTTCTAATCTAGAAAAATCTTATGCCAATTGAGAGACTCTTCCTAGATCAATAGTTTCCAGAAGAGAGGAAGATTCACATGAATAATCATCCATGTTTTCATGAGTATTTCGAATGAAAGAAAGTTTTACTTTTCCATCATGAAATTGCTCAATATGTTTTAAATGTGTATTTGGTTCTTGGGGTTTTGTAGGTTTTGGCTGGACAGCTCCTTCGAGGACACATTCATCTGGAAGATTTATATATTTCCATTGAATAGATCTTGGAATTACGGAGTTGGATCTCGAAAGATCTGTTTGAAGTAAAAGAGTTTTACCCTTTTTACTTGAAAGTTTTACTTTTGAAGAGAAAGCACTAGTCATGGCTTTGTAATGAACTCTAAAAATTATTGCAATTGGAATTGATCCTTCTATCATTTCGTAATTGTGAGTTTTAACTTGTAAAACTAGAGATTTTAAAATATTTTTGTCTTTTAAGGAAACTGTAAAGTTTGGATAGCAATCAAATGAAATCGGACCAGTACACAAACTTGACTCAATAGAGCTTAGTAAAGAATCTTCAAATATTTTGAATCGAGTGTCTCTTAAGATAGCTAAAATTGAAGTATTTAATCCCTCTTTTGAAAGTGGTTTAATTCCAAATTGAAGTACACAAATCCCAAAACCTGTTTACTCAGCAGAAAACAATTTTCAACAAAATGATTTTTCCACAAAATCTGAATCAACAAGTCCTACCTTTTTAGCCATATCAGATAATATATTAAATGAGCTAAATGTCCTAGATAAAGATTTTCAAATTGATAAAAAAAATTCTTGCGAGATGATTTTTACTCTAAAACAACACCCATAAAAGACTATGGTTTTTTTAAAACTTTCTAAAAGATAGTTCCACCACGGTATACTGTGGAAGTTTGTATGGTAAGTGAATTTATCCAGAAACAATGTTGTAAGAGAAGCAGCTTTCATCATAAGTCTACTCTCAGATCTTTTTATAAACAGTTAAAACAAGAGATTGGTGGCAAGCTTGTTTATGCTAAATATGTTAGCGACAGAGAATCAAAGATAGCCAAAATAAGTCTTCAGATTTAAAACGTTTTTTCTTTTAAATACTCCTCTATAGTGCCTGCAATGTTCCTGAGGCAGAGGCGTTTCATTAATCAATTATGTAATTACAACTCAAAAGATACAAAACAATTGGACCAAAGAACTTTATGAAGGTCTCGTCGACGTCGTCGTAGCTGAAGCTGCTTCCTCAGAGTCATGGTCTTGACTCGGTATCACGAACTTCTTTACTTTCTGTGACATTCATATTGATCAAAACGTTAATGGAAAGTAGAAAAAAAATACGTTAGTTTTTGCACTTAAGGATCCATGTTTGAAATCGAACATAAAATTTTAAACCCATCAGGAAACATTAAAGACAAGCGCATTGATCAAGATCAAGAACAAGAATGAAAACAAACACTGTCCCCTACTAACAAACATTGTTAGATGATATTCAGCTTCAACATTCTCTAATGGCTTCCTCAAGAAAATCTTTAATTTCTCAAATTGCATTGTTCTTGTTTGTTGTTTTAGTTGGCGACGCAGGTTCGTTACAGGATCTTCCTGACTTTCATCATCGGGCTTTGTCTGAGGAGCAGTGCCGGTCCAACGTTTATAGCTACCCCAAACGAGTCTAAAAAAACATGCAACTTTTTTATATTTTATCCAAAGTCACAAATAGTAGTAATATATAAAAAAAAAATCATACTAAAACTTTATAAAACAATCCAACTCTATAGATTATTTGTAAAAATAAAATAAAAAACATTAAAAATAAAATTTTATTGTTAAAATATGACTCTCTTTACATTTTTGCTTGCAAAATCATTCACTAAACTCACATACTTGAGTTTTTCAACCATTACTGTCTCAATAGATAGCAAAGCCAACCCATTCAACATATTTTGTGACATGGTAGACTGCAAATAATTATTTATCAGCTTTAACTTTGAAAAACTTCTTTTAGCAGTGACAACCGATACCGGAATGGTCAACAATATGTGAAGCAATTTATGTGTTATGATAACAATCCTCCATTTTTTCCAAAAAATCAAGCATGATGTCCTCACTGTATCTTCACTTGCCAATGTTAGGTTTTTTTATAATTATAAATGTTTTAAGAAATTGATTTTAAATTTTTATACACTTTATTTGGAACTAATCCTTATTGATTATTTCAAATTATATATTTCAAAATTTTTTGGATTTTATTTGTTAGCTTGAAGAGGGAATGCAAGGAAGTTTCAGAGATATCCGCATAAATGGATATCACATAGAAACTATGAATAAAAACGGCATTGAATATCTTTGCATCACATCAGTTACTCCGGAAAGAAAACTTATATTAGAAGAACTACCAGTATTATCCTCCGGATTATATTCCACAAAATAAATATGGTTGAATAATATATTACGGTAAACCCGAAGTTTACAAATACATTTAAAGTTTTGCATGAACGACTAGGGATCCTGGTTCACTCATGATGCAGAAAATTATGGAAAATTCTAATGGTCATTCGTTGAAAAACCATTTTTCAATCGAGCGAATTTTCATGTAATGCTTGTTCTCAAGGAAAACTCATAACTCGGCCATCACCAGCCAAAATTGGGAATGAATCTCCGGTATTCTTGGAAAGAATACATGGTGATATATGTGGGCCGCCTATCCACCCACCATGCGGACCATTTCGATATTTTATGGTATTAATAGACGCATCCAGTTGATGGTCACACTTGTGTCTATTCACAACACGAAATACGGTTTTCGCAAAATTCATTGCCCAAATAATCAGGTTGAAAACATAATTCCATGACTACGTCATAAAGAAAATTAGGCTTGATAACGCTGGTGAATTCACTTCACAAGCTTTTAATAGCTATTGTATGTCAATGGGAATCGATGTTGAGCATCCGGTCCCCCATGTACATACACAAAATGGCATGGCTGAATCTTTGATTAAGCGTCTGCAATTCATTGCTAGACCATTGATATTGAGAACAAAGCTCCCAATTTCTATATGGGGTCATGCTATCTTGCATGCTGCGTCATTGGTCAAGATAAGACCAAGCGCATATAATAAACATTCCCCTTTACAATTAACATATGGCCAGGAGCCAAATGTATCTCATCTCCGTGTTTTTGGTTGTGCGGTTTATGTTCCTATAGCCCCACCACAAAGAACAAAAATGGGGCCACAAAGGAGATTGGGTATATACGTTGGTTATACATCACCAAGTATAATTCGGTACCTTGAACCGCAAACTGGTGATATGTTTACGGCTCGTTTTTCCGATTGCCATTTTAATGAAGCTGAAATTCCAAAATATGTTACATGGTGCACACCGTCTTTATTGCACCTAGATCCCCCTACAAATCAACGCGAGCTCGAAGTTCAGAAAATCGTACACTTACAAAATATGACAAATCAGTTACCAGATGCGTTCACTGATACAAAAAGGGTGACAAAATCATATATCCCTGCTGCAAATGATCCATCAAGAATTAACGTTCTTGAAGAACAAATTGATGGGAATAGAGCAAATGAACCCAGAGTTCAGTTGAAAAGGGGGAGGCCAATTGGTTCTAAAAACAAAAATCCCCGGAAGAAAAATAAATTAGGAAAACAAAATGAAAATGTTCCCGAAGAACCATATAAAGAAAAATGTCCAGAAGACATACATGAGAACGTTCAAAAAGAACCACATAAAGCGATTCATCCAGAAGATGAACATGATACAGAAAAATACGAGATATCCATTAACTATGCCCAAGACAGAAAATTATGAGATAGAAATGAAATAGAAGATAATGATGGAATTTTCTCATTCTCTATATCCAAAGACATTGATTATGAAAGTGATGATCCAGACCCAAGGTCCGTATCAGAGTGCCAGAAAAGGCCTGATTGGGAGAAATGGCAAATGGCCATGAAAAATGAATTATTCTCCCTCAATAAAAGAAATGTTTTTGGACATATTGTCACTACACCCAAAGATGTAAAACCGGTTGGGTACAAGTGGGTTTTTGTACGGAAAAAAAATGAGAAAAATGAAGTCACGAGATATAAAGCTCGACTTGTGGCACAAGGATTTTCTCAAAGACCGGGAAATGATTATGAAGAAACATATTCCCCGGTTATGGATGCAATTACATTTATATTTTTAATTAGCCTTGCGGCATCTAAAAATCGAGAAATGTATCTTATGGATGTAGTGACAGCATATCTATATGGATCACTTGATAATGATATATATATATATATATATATATATATATGAGGATCCCAGAAGGGTTAAAAATCATGTAGCATTAAACTCAAAACCCAGAGAGATATGTGCGATCAAATTACAGCGATCACTTTACGGATTAAAACAATCCGGGCGCATGTGGTACAATCGCTTAAGCGAATATTTGCTAAAGAAATGGTATCTGAATAATACAATTTGCCCTTACGTCTTTATTAAGAAATCATCATCAGGATTTGTGATTATTGCTATATATGTTGATGACCTAAACATAATTGGAACTCATAAGAAAATTGATGAAGTAAGAGCTCATATGAAAGAAGAGTTCGAAATGAAAGATCTCGGACAGACAAAATTTTGTCTTGGACTCCAGATATAGTATTTCCGAGATGGAATATTCATTCCTCAATCAAATTATATCAAAAGGATCCTAAAACGCTTTTATATGGATAAAGTAAATCCCTTGAGTACCCAGATGGTCAATAGATCGCTCAATGTTGAAAAAGATCCATTCCGACCTCGTGAAGATAACGAGGAAGAGTTAGGTCCTGAAGTACCTTATATGAGCGCTATAGGAGGACTTATGTATCTTGCAAATTGTACCCGACCGGATATAGCATTTGCTACAAATCTACTTGCAAGATATAGTTCGTCACCTACACGCAGACATTGGAATGGGATAAAACATATATTTCGTTATCTTCAAGGAACGATTGATTTGGAGATTATTTTATCCTCGAAATCCCAAATTTGGTTTAGTTGGTTTTGCAGATGCAGGATATTTATCAGATCCGCATAAATCCCGGTCGCAGACTGGATATGTTTTCACCATTGGAGGAACTGCAATCTCATGGCGATCACAAAACAAACTTTGGTTGCCACTTCTTCAAATCATGCAGAAATTATTGCCCTTCATGAGGCATGTAGAGAATGTGTATGGCTCATATCCATAACTCAACACATTCAAGAAGCCACCAGAATAATCACCAGCAAAGAACCAACAATCTTGTATGAAGATAACGATGCATGCGTTGCCCAGACAACATAAGGCTATATCAAGAGCGACAGAAACAAAACACATCCCTTCAAGATTTTTCTCTTACACTCAAGAGCTCAAGAAAAATCAAA
The DNA here is from genome assembly GCA_002933935.1 of Eutrema yunnanense. Classification (NCBI taxonomy): domain Eukaryota; kingdom Viridiplantae; phylum Streptophyta; class Magnoliopsida; order Brassicales; family Brassicaceae; genus Eutrema; species Eutrema yunnanense. The sequence goes on from PKML01030898.1 coordinate 63,012, forward strand.
AAGTGGATATCTGATATATTCGATCAAGTGACAACGCAGCAGATTTATTTACCAAGGCACTTCCTACTACAACATTCAAGAAACATATTCAAAGTATCGGAATGCGTCATCTACGTGATCTATAAAGAAGAGATCATATCCATCATTTCGAAGAGGAAACTGCACTCTTTTTCTCTTATCATGGTTTTTATCCCATTGGGTTTTTCCATGATTAGATTTTTAACGAGGCAGTACGTAATACATTAGCGGTGATGGATAATTAAGAGAGAGTGTTGGAAAATGGATAATTATGCTCATTCACACCAATTATTGTTCCACCACCTCCTCTTATATATATATTGTGTAAAAGATATAGTACCCACAAGCAATAAACGTAAATAAGTGAAATTCTCTCTCTCTCTCTCTCCTCTCCTCTCCTCTCCTCTCCTCTCCTCTCCTCTCCTCTCCACTCCACTCATATATCATCATCATCTCTCTCTTATTCCCTCTCGCTTACTCTCCCATCTCTCTTTCATTATAAGTATATAGTATATACAAACATATCTCACCTTATATATAATATATTTATTATATTTCATAACAATAACTTCATAAGATAATCGATAATGTTTTTTGAAAGAAACACTTACACTAAATACACTCATAACAGGCCTATTAAAACTAGACATCATTCCTTTATTTATAAAAGCCCAACCTGAGCCCATAAGATTAGCTCGATCATATCATTACCGACCCGTTAAAAGCCACCTTGTCCTCAAGGTGGAAGCTCACAGCTAGTCCAACAGCCTGTTGTATCTTCCTGAGAATAATCTGGAAGTAAGACCCTTGACCTGTTGGAATGTCTTCTTTATTCTGGACAGTGGTCTTTAGTTGTTTCAAGTTCCCCTCAAGGACACATGAACTCTCTTCTGTCAGAATCTGATACCTGCGTAGCATGAATTTATAACCAGCGCCTTCCTTGGCTTCTTTAGAAACAATCCAGAATTGTTCCCACACATAGTTCTTTTCCTTAGTGTTCTCAGATCCTAGCATCCCCTCAACAGCCAAGTATTTGATAGAAGGTGTTTTGCAGCTATGCCTAGGCAAAAATTTAACTCTGCCTCGACAACACAACGATATATCTAGACGACCTCCTATATTTCCACCACCACCACTCTCCATTTTTCCTACATATTCTAGCAATGCATACACTCCATTACCTTCCCCTGGAGAGTTCACCTTGTCCCCAAGGTGGTGGCTAACATCCTTTTAGTTGCTGGGATTACGCATATCGTTGTTCTCCTTGGTTAGTTGCACCCCAACGCTTTTTCCAGCAATAGTGACCCAACTTGTATCACGATAAAAGGATAAATTCTTCTCCTTATCCACGTTTCCTCAAGTTTTGCGAGCCATTTATACCCCAAAATCAAGTCGACACCAGACTGGTTCAAGTCGAGCAGAAGATAATCTTCAACAATTTCAATGTCTTGAACCACCAAACTGACCCCAAGGCATGTGCCTTTGCACTCACTGCGCAGACCATGTCCTAATAAAACTGGAACCTTGTTTGTAATTTTCATTGGCAGCTTGAGGTGATTAGCTAATTTCTCAGAAATAAAGTTGTTTGTTGCCCTAATGTCAATAAGAACATCCACCTGATGTTGTAGAATAGTACCAGCAACCAGTAGTCTCGTATCTTTGCTCAAATTTGTCTTTGAAGAGTTCTCAATTAACCTTTTCCCTTCAGTACCTTCCCTCTTAACAAGTGTGTCCTCCTTAGGTTGTTCTTCAACATTTTTCAGTTGCACAAGACTCATCAACTCTTCTTGTACACCGGTGTGCCTTGAAGTGAATAATATATGCTGCAATTCTGTATTCGCCTCTGTTGACAACTCGCAGCATTGGAAAATGAAACATGAGCCTCTCACACTAACAACATTCTGCAAGTCTGTCACACTGTTCATCACGGCTCCACCACGCCCGTTTTCTGCAATTTTAATCCTCGATGGCAGCAATCTTCTCGAAGCTATGATCTCTTCGCTTTCCTCAATCCATTGTGCGACATCCATCATCTGTATAATTCCAGTAGGTTGTAGTCGTTGAACTGCATCTTGTAAGCTAGGCTTTAATCCTCTCAAGAACACCTCCTCGAAGTACTTTCCCGGCAAATTAATAGTTTAAGATACAGAGCTTCAAATGTGTTCCTATACTCCTGAACAAAACCATCCTGGTGAATTCCCCTGTATCGGTTTGTCATTGGTCTTCCTTCAACGTTTCGGGATCTATTCTCACAAAACCTTCACGCCCGATTTCCGTAATTTGTGCCTTGATCTTCAGTTCTCCTAGTCCCTGTAATAGGCTGACTCGCTTGTTGATCGCGTACTATAGGATTTTGTAGAACCATCCACTTAAACTCTTCCCAATTGTTAGGAGGATTTATCTCCCACCGCTCTTTGATCCATTGCCCTGTTGGCCCTTGAAGACTATGATATACAGCCTGCAGCTTTTCATTATCTGCAATATTGTTCTCAGAACAATACTTCTCAAAGCAGCTTACCCAATACACTAACTCCTCCCATGAACATCGAGAAATTTCAGAATCCAACACTGTTTTATCGAATGAACCCTCTAAGTGATGACCTAGTCTTACCCGTCTCACGCTGCGTGGAGCTGCTCTCTCATGAGAATGGCTTATTTCTTCCCTGTTATCCCCACCATAATCATGCTGCCAACGTTTTTCTCCGTCCTTTGCCTCAATTTCTTCCATCCCTAGGTTTTCATTACGACACAGTCTTGCAGGCATATGGGATTGAGGGTACGAATCAAACTTTCCCTAGAAGATAACCCTTTCCGTTCGCAACCCCTTGCAGATGTTGTCCAACCTATCGAACCTCTTCCGACTTGTCGCAGTGCATATCGTTGTGGCGTGGTTACTGTCGCTTGAGGTATCTTCCTAGATCCGCGTTTCCATTTCTTTTTCCTAACCTTGTAGTACCTCTGTTCAACGGGGAATCCCTTGTATCCGTGAGGTTGGTGCCTGGATCGAGCTTGGAAGGACTTGTAGCTAGAGGGAGCGTCGTATGGATTCACGTCCGCCATGTGTTCGACATATTTTCCCCGAGAGATGTAGACGTTTCTGCTTGCATCTGGAACATCAACGAGCTTCGATGTGGCTCTGGATGTGAGACGATTGTTGGAGGTGGGCTTAGCACCCCTAATTAGTTAGGCCCATCTCAGCAAAAGATCCTTCTCGAATAAGTCCGCTAAAAGTCAACATTTGACCAAGCAAGACCCCGAGCTGGTGCCTCGAGCTCCCACTTTCAAACTCGTCCGAGATCACGAGAGTGCATCCCGGGCTCGGGATGACACCTCACCAACGCTGAACAGAGGAAACGAAGGAGAAGAAAACACGTGACAGGCAGTTCGCCGAATAGTGTGCTACCTTCGTAGAAGTATGGCACCGGTCTCGACATCTCACCAACTCTGCATAGAGACCAAATGAGAAAGACGACACGTGAAGGGTATCTCGCTGAACAGTGTGCTATCTCCGTAGGAGTATGGCACCGAGCTCATCATGACCTATCCACCGAAGAGGCTGGAACACGCCTCTTGAGACACCTTACCCACGAAAGACGCTGGGAGCGACACGTTGCCCCGTGATTTCGGGGAACAGGGAGTCAACCCCTGCTATATATACCCTTTAGCATGCATTTATGAGGGGGTATTAATTACTCTCTCTCTCACTAGACTTTACACCTGATCTCTCTGTATTGTAACAAAGCAACGCCGTTTAGAACACCGAACTGGATTCCCGTCGGAACTAGTTCGTAAATCTAAACCGTTCACCTCCTTTTAATCATCAATACAAAGAATACGGTCTCCGACCTGTTCATCGCGATATCCGACCTACTTCTCTCCATCCCGACCTGTTCAAAAGCCAAGTTAATTCGTTCTATTAAATGGAAATCTCGCCTCTCAACCTCTTAATAAACCTTTAATCATCATCAGTGATCATTTGGATCATCAGTTGGCGCTAGAAGGAGGGGCGTTTAGAGATTTTCCTACACGCAAGAAACGGTTCAAACCACGACATCAACCGCGACAGCAATGATGGTCCCGCCTCCGAGAGTGCTATCGTCGCCAGAGCAGACAACTCCGGCTCAAACAACAGCCTCACCGTCGGCTCAAACAACAACCAACGGATCAATTCCTCAAGACCAACGGATCAACCAACGGGAAGCTCGGTCGATCTCATCTTTAAGGATACCCTGTCTAGGATGAATCTAAACGGAGCCGAGGTCAAACCACTCTATATCCCCCTAACTGGCTTCGCCGGGAACACCGTCAATGGAATCGACACCATCGAAATACCGGTCTACGTAGGCGGGGTCACCAAAATCGTCAAGTTCGTGGTCTTCCTACAACATCATCCTGGGAACCCCTTTGCTACACTCGATGAAGGCAGTGACTTCAACATATCACCAATGCCTCAAGTTCCCTAACCAGGCCGGGACATATACTCTTCGGAGTAACCAGAAGGTCTCTCGCGCTTGTTTCGCCATCGAACACAAGCTGCGTCACACCGCACCGGCCTGCTTAACAATCAACGCGCAGCAGCCCGGTGAGCCAAATGAACAGGATATCCCTGGCCGGGACCTGGTCGCACGAGTCAACATCGATCCGCACAATCCTAGCCACTGCGTAGGGATCGGGGCTGACCTGAAAGGGAGCATCAAGGAAGAATTGATCAAATTCCTAAGGCAGAATGTCTCCACCTTCGCCTGGTCAACGAGCAACATGCCCGGCATCAGCCCGACGATCTACAGTCACGAGCTCAACGTGGATCCAACCTTCAGACCGATCAAGCAGAAGCGACGGAAGCTAGGACCCGAGCGCGCGCAGGCAGTCAACGACGAAGTAGAAAAGCTATCCGCCGCTGGCTCGACCACCGAGGTCAAATATCCAGACTGGCTGGCCAATCCGGTAGTAGTCAAGAAAAGAGTGGGAAATGGAGGGTTTGCGTAGACTTCACCGACCTCAACAAGGCGTGCCCCAAAGACAGCTTCCCGCTCCCCCGAATCGACCAGGTCGTCGAAGCCACTACAGGGAACGAGCTGCTCTCTTTTATGGACGCCTTCTCGGGATACAACTAAATCCCCATGCACCTCGACGACCAGGAGAAAACCGCGTTCATCACGGACCACGGAACCTACTGCTACAAGGTGATGCCCTTTGGGCTAAAAAATGCTGGAGCCACTTACCAACGGCTCGTCAACAAGATGTTCGCCGATCAGATCGGCCGCACCATGGAGGTTTATATAGACGACATGCTGGTGAAATCCCTAGTAGCGGACGATCACGTCGCTCATCTCCGATCCTGCTTCCAGACGCTGAATGAGTACAACATGAAGCTAAATTCGGCCAAGTGCTCTTTCGGCGTCACTTCGGGAGAATTTCTCGGATATATCATCACGCAGCGTGGGATCGAAGCTAACCCCAAGCAGATCCAGACCGTCATCGACCTTAAGTCCCCAGAAAATGCGCGCCAAGTCCAACGACTGACCGGGAGGATCGCCGCGCTCAACCGATTCATCTCACGCTCAACTGATCGATGCTTACCGTTCAACCGGCTGCTCCGAGCTAACAAGCGGTTCGAATGGGACATCAAGTGTGAGGAGGCCCTCCAGCAGCTGAAGGAGTATATATCAACTCCCCTCGTCCTGGCTACACCCGAAGAGGGTGAGACCCTCTATCTCTATATCGCCGTGTCCATGTCGGCGGTCAGCGGAGTATTGGTAAGAGAAGAACGGGGCGACCAAAAGCCCATCTTCTACATCAGTAAGTCGCTGGACGGCGCGGAGAGCAGATACCCGACTCTGGAGAAGTGATACAGGACTTTTTAGTCTCTAGGAGGTATCAATAACTCCAACACGTGTAGTATGAAGGTTATCAATCCATAAAGGGATTTATCCTAATCACTAAGAATGCAAGGTTTATAAGTAATTTAAGCTAAATAAGGTAATTGGTGATTAAGTATTCAAGTTCAAACTAAGCAAGGCAATAACTAAACGAGTTGTAATTCAAATAAGAAAAGCGGAACTAGAGATGAGGTTAATGACATAAGGTGATCCAAGTCCAATTAGTGGTATTCATTTACTCAAGAAGCTAATTCCTAGGCAATAGATCTCTAATCTAGATTAGTTCTCTTTCAAGCAACTAATCTCTATGTTAATTATTAAGTCCATTAGCAAATCATCATTTGTGGATTAACAACTAGCAAGCATTAAGAATCATAACAAGATCAACCAAAGATATGCCCTAAACAACTAATATCTTAGGTTATGAACATAAATCTCTTGTCTAGTTGGTCTTGGCATTTCATCAAACACTTGGTGTTCATGAAATGCCTTGTGATCTAGATCTATCCACTCTTTCAAGCTAGATCTAGCATTAGGGACTCTAGACAAGAAGGAATATAAGACTATCTAACCCTAAACACCACTAATCAAACCCTAGATCACCCTAATCTACCACATCTCAAGATCCTAAAAGGACTACTCAAGATCCATCAAGAACACCTTAAAATCGATTATGATAGAAGATGATTCCATGGATAGATGTTTGATTAATCAAGATAGAAAGAGGATAGATGGAAGAGATTGATGGACATAAATACTAAATTGCATAAATCAAAAGATCCTTCTTACAAATCTCAAACTCTCTCAAAGGTTAAGGTTTTGAGCATAAGAAAAAGCATACATAAAAATTAGGTTTAGATGAGTATTTATAAGAAAAAGTGGACAACAGGATTAACATCAATTTCACAAATCGATGTGGATGGGCGAGGTTAAGCTCCCTGATGTAGCATCCATCTGTTGCATCGATGTGTG
>PKML01030898.1:69902-107084 GCA_002933935.1 Eutrema yunnanense
GACTACTCAAGATCCATCAAGAACACCTTAAAATCGATTATGATAGAAGATGATTCCATGGATAGATGTTTGATTAATCAAGATAGAAAGAGGATAGATGGAAGAGATTGATGGACATAAATACTAAATTGCATAAATCAAAAGATCCTTCTTACAAATCTCAAACTCTCTCAAAGGTTAAGGTTTTGAGCATAAGAAAAAGCATACATAAAAATTAGGTTTAGATGAGTATTTATAAGAAAAAGTGGACAACATGATTAACATCAATTTCACAAATCGATGTGGATGGGCGAGGTTAAGCTCCCTGATGTAGCATCCATCTGTTGCATCGATGTGTGGCAGCTTCTGGTCGATGTGAATCCTGCTGAAGCTGAGCATCGATGTGTGGCAGCGATGTAGATGGGGTCTTGAGCGAGGTTAAGCTCCCTGATGTTGCATCCATCTGTTGCATCGATGCGTGGTCAGTTTCTGGTCGATGTAAATCCCCCTGAAGTTGAGCATCCATCTGTTGCATCGATGTGTGGCAGCTTCTGGTCGATGTGAATCCTGCTGAAGCTGAGCATCGATCTGTTGCATCGATGTGTGGCAGCTTCTGGTCGATGTGAATGCTGAGAAACTCCCAAAACGTCTTTAACCGCTTCTCTTGCTTCCGAACCGAATGCTCTTAAGCCAACTCCATCAAATTGCCTCCAAAGTACCTAAAAGGACTCCAAAACATGCAAGACACTCTAGGACCTAGTACGAGAATCCTAAAACTCTAAATGAGACAAAAACAAGTATGATATGTCATGAAGATCCAAGTAAATGATCTTAAATCTATATGAAATGCGTTCTAAATACATGTAGAATATGCACATATCAATTCCCCCAAACTTAATCATTTGCTTGTCCTCAAGCAAACGAGGTCAAGAATGAGAGATGCAATGAAATGCAAATGGATGCACCAAAGTTGTTTACTCAAAAGGAGATAGCCATTTCCTTCACAACATGCAACAAGCCAAACCTCAACCTAGATAAACCATTCTATTCTCTAGCCTCTTAACATTGATTAATGGTTTTATCCGTGAATGGTGCTTATGCAAATTCAAATGAAACCGCTTGGCTAAAGGACCGGTTATGAGATGAAAGTGATCTCATCAATATGTAAGGGCAATCAAATACAAGGATCTCTCAATGAACGAGCAAACTTTGACAAAATGCTAAAGGTAAAAGGCAACCTATGCATACAAGGANNTCAATCAAAGAAAGGCAATGATGCATGCGCTCTAGCAAATGGTTCGTCCTTGATTTCGGATTCAACTTCAATGCATCAAACAACTAATAACTCGGGCGTTGAATCAATTGATAGTTAAGCTAATTTCAAGGTTGTCATTACTCCATGCTTATGCAAATGCAAGCTAAAATGCAAACTAGACACCACTTACAAGTGAATATGCAATCCTAAATGTTCTAAAAATTTCAAATTTATTGAAAATGCATGATATGCATGAGACTCAAGATGCAAAAGTGGAAAATAAGAACATCAAAAACGATGTTAGATAACACACAAACCCTCCCCCAAACTTAAATTACACAGTCCCTTGTGTAATAGAAGCTTAAGAGAGAGCTAAACAATGCATGAAAGAAAGAAAGAAGATATGATTCTAAATGCTATGTACAAAGGTTTTGGAATTACCTTAGAAGCTTTGGGATGGGGAAGAAGTCCCCATAGAGAGTGATGGGTTGCTTGAGCAAGGTGAAGGGGATCTCATGGCTTTTCTTTTTGCTACTTTATCGTTATGTGCCAATAAGTGGCTTGCCTCTCCGAGCATCATCATTTCACCTTCATGGAGCGTGTGGCTCATGTCTAGACCACCTTCTTCTTCCTCTCGGGTTTCAGATGTGCTGGCTTTACCCTCCCTCTTCAGCTCCTTGATTGTCTTTCCCATGCCTTTAACCGTCTTCTCCAACTTCTTGATTACCCTTGCCATCTTCCTCATGCTTTGGTCTTGCCACTTGCACCAACGTTGGAGGAGTTTCGATTGGTGGTGTGCATGGCGTAAGGCTGTCCCACACATAGTACCTTCGTACGGAACGAAGTGATACCGCTCTCCACCATAGATGGCCGTGGGGGGCGAGTTTCTGGCCTCTTGATCATCGGAGTCAAGGACAAAGTCGGGGCGTGCACTAGTAGCGGTTTCGCTCTTCCTTGATGCTCTCGTGTGGAAAGGTTCAATCGGTGGGTCGATGGTTTGGTTGTAGAAATGGTCCTTGGTCGGGTAGAAGAAGATGTTTCTCGGTTCATCAAGTTTTGTGATGGCGATGTTAGGCAATAGGACTTGCGTGAGAAGCGTTTTGTTGAGTTTAAGGTTGTAGGCAAAGTTGCCATCTACCTTTCCCTTGAAAAAGCGCGTTCGTGCAAGGTAGCACTCATCCATCAACCTCCATTCCTTATCAACCAACGTAAGCTTGATCCCTTTCGCCTTGAGGATGGGAGTGAAGATCCAACCGATGGCTAATGCGGATTTCTTCGAATTAGTCTCCCAAGCCCAATTCTTGTGAAAGAGCATTTGCCTCACCAAAGTAGTGGCAAAGGAAGGGGTTTTCTCATTTCCCATAAATTCCTTTCCATTGCTTAGCGTCTTGAGTAGGGGTTTCACGCCAAGGCCTAGCAATTCCATTTCCTCTTTGACAACCTTGTTAAACTCCACCTTAGTGTAGAATGTGCGGGTTAGTGCCATATGCACGTATTTTAGGATAGGGTTCCGGATGCTAGATCCCTTGCAAACGCCGGGTTTGTAGGCATCGGAAGCAATCGTTTCCCAAAAGCGTTGGAGCTCATGCTCCGGAGAGTGGAAATATGGTTCACCATAGGTACCTTCTTCCTTGAAACCAAAAATTTCGCAAAGCTCATGAAAAGTGACCCGGTAGGTCTTCTTATTCACATCAAATCTGATTTCTCCAAAGCCGGTACTTGCATTTGCTCTCTTGTTCCCTATCCCATAGAACCGCGCTTCAAGGGATGCAAGGAATTGACAAGTGAGGTCCTTGTGAGCCACTTCCTTCATCGTCATGAACTTCCCGAGACCCATGTTCTTAAACACACGAGCAACATCTTCATATATGCCCATCTTCTCCAAGACCACCGAGTCCACGAATAGTCCTTGCTCGAACTTCAAAGTTGAGAACTTCTCATAGTATTCTTCAACCGTGGGCTCTCTTTCCGCTTCTTCCACCGAGGTATCTTCTTCTTCCTCTTGCACAATGCTCTTCCCTTTAGCCTTAGGATTGGATTTCGTTGCTAAAGCGAGCTTCTTTGCATTTCCCTTTGAAGTACTTGCCGCGGCTCCACTGTTCCCTTGCTTGTTTTTCGGTTGAGCTTTAACCGCCGCTTCCCTTTCTCACTTGGCTTGGCACATGCTTCTTGTGCTCCCTCTCTCTTCCTTGTTGGTATGTTTGAAGTTGGAATTGAGTTGTTTGTTGTCTTCATGGCACCTACATAATCTCAAAGAGTACATAAGTTCCAAGAAATGAAAACACAACTTTTATACAAGATTGGGCATACAAGGGTTTCAATCTTATGAGTATCAACCATAAGATGAACCATGTGCAACAAGATTAGGCACGCATCAACTCTTTTCTCCAATTTCAGATTTTTGAACTTTTAAGCATAAACATCAAAAAAATGAGGTTCTTTTGCTAAAAATCTCCAAATTTTCTCAAGATCCAAAAAAAATCAGCTCATGAACTACCTATCCTAGCCATTTTCGAGCCTAAACCCAAGGTATTTATGCAAGTGAAATCATTTCCCAAACAAATTCAGGAAATTTCTATTTATGAGCAAGTTCTTGATATTTTTCATGAAGAAATATGAATGAAATACCTTGAGGATGCAGACCTTAAAAGAAAAGGAGGTTGGTAGATCCAGAAAGAGGATGGAAAATCCGAAATTTAGCAATTTAAATCACTATTTTTGGTTAAGAATTGAGCGAGATATGAGCTTTTGAAGTTTAAGAAGTGGAAATAGCCATTGTTGCGAATTTAGAGGAGAAGAAAGCTTACCTTAGTGGGATGGGTCAACTTACCTTGGTCAAAGGAGCCTTTGGACCATTGGATAATAGATCCAGTCAACAGAATTCAAATTTGGTCAACAAAAATTGAATTCTAGTTGATGGCTATTGGGCGTGGAGGAAAAAATATCTGGGAGACATTTTGAGGAACATTTTCATCCCGGGAAACATTTCTTCCCCGGGAAATACTTCCTCCCCGGATATTTTTTTTTCTCGAACATCACTTTCCCTCGAAATCAAGCTCCCTAAGAACACTTAACAAAAAAAATCAAAAGGATCTAACAAAGATCGAAAATGCGTAAAGAAAAAGAAGTATGTACAATGATAAGCTTGGGGTGTCTCCCAAGAGCACTTTGTTTAACGTCACTAAGTTCGACGTTTGTTACCGCTCTCAAGCTAGAGGGACATCATCGAGGGGGATTGATCCTCCCTTCTCGATGCTTTGATCTACCCGATAGGGTTTGAGTCTTTGGCCGTTTGTGATGAAATCTTGGCCTTCTTTGTTAACAAGCACAACGGCCCCATACGGCCTCACTTCCTTAACCTCAAACGGACCCGACCACCTCGACTTGAGTTTCCCGGGAAAGAGCTTCAACCGGGAATTGAATACCAACACGAGGTCCCCAACCTTGAATTCCTTGTGCACAATCCTCTTGTCGTGGAATGCTTTGGTCCTCTCCTTGTAGATTCTCGAGCTCTCATAGGCATCGAGCCTAATCTCCTCTAACTCATGAAGTTGGATCAACCGCCTCTCTTGTGCGGTCTTGATGTCGAAATTAAGTAGCTTCACCGCCCATAGGGCCTTGTATTCCAACTCAACCGGTAGATGGCATGACTTCCCATAAAGCAAGTTGAATGGTGTAGTCCCTATAGGTGTTTTAAAGGCTGTCCGGTATGCCCATAAGGCATCATCCAACTTGTTGGCCCAATCCTTCCTTGAACCTCCAACCGTCTTCTCAAGTATGGCCTTGATTTGCCGGTTGGACACTTCTACTTGGCCACTCGTTTGAGGGTGGTAAGGCGTTGCTACCTTATGCTTCACACCGTGCTTCTTTAGTAAGCTTTCAAACACCTTGTTGATGAAATGACTACCTCCATCACTAATGACCACTCTCGGAACTCCGAACCTCGGGAAGATTACGGATTTGAACAGTTTTAGAACGACCTTGGCATCGTTAGTCGGGCTTGCAATGGCTTCTACCCATTTGGAGACGTAATCGACCGCCACCAATATGTATTGGTTACCATACGATGACGGGAAAGGTCCCATAAAGTCGATGCCCCACACGTCAAACATCTCCACCACAAGGATTGGGTTTTGGGGCATCTCATCTCTCCTCCCAATATTCCCTTTCCTTTGGCATGCATCACACGTGGAGACAAAGGTATGTGCATCCTTGAATAACGAAGGCCACCAAAAACCGCATTGCAAGACCTTTGTAGCGGTTTTGTAGGATGCGTGATGCCCGCCATAGCTTGACCCGTGACAATGGAGTAGGATCCCTTGCACTTCTTCTTCCGCTACGCACTTCCTATACAACCCATCCGAACACAACTTGTACAAGTAGGGCTCATCCCAATAGTATCTAGTAACGTCGTGGAAGAACTTCCTCTTCTTATACCCGTCCAAAGGCGGTTCCTTCCCGAAAACTAGGTAGTTGACTAGATCCGCAAACCATGGTAGCTTTTCATCTTGTAGACCGCTAGCTTCTTCCATACCATTCATGGCTTCAACCCCTCTTCTCAATACCTTCACAACCATGAGACTTTCTTCGGGAAGCTTGTCTTCAATGGGAACGAGGTCTTCTATCCTCATCCTAGACAAGTGATCCGCCACTCCGTTCTCTATCCCTTTCTTGTCTACTATCTCCAAATCGAATTCTTGGAGTAGCAAGATCCAACGCAATAACCTCGGTTTCGTGTCCTTCTTTGCATGAATGTATCTTAAAGCCGCGTGATCGGTGTGGACAATCACCCTTGAACCCACAACATAAGATCTAAACTTTTCCATGGCAAAGACTACGGCCAACAACTCCTTCTCCGTGGTTGCGTACCTAGTTTGAGCATCGTCTAGAGTTCTACTAGCATAGTAGATCACATTGGTCTTCTTGTCTTTCTTTTGACCCAAAACCGCTCCAAGCGCATAGTCGCTAGCATCACACATGATTTCAAACGGAAGGTCCCAATCCGGTGCTTGGACTATAGGGGCACTAATCAACGCTTTATTTATCTCTAGGAATGCTCCCATGCACTCCTCATCAAACACAAACTCGACCTCCTTGCAAAGCAACCGGGAGAGGGGTCTAGTAATCCTTGAAAAATCCTTGATGAACCTTCGGTAGAAACCCGCGCGACCCAAGAAAGACCAGATGTCTTTGACCGTCTTAGGCGGCTCCAAACTAACCATCACCTCAATCTTGGCTTTGTCCACCTCTATGCCCTTCTCGGAAATCTTGTGTCCTAGCACGATCCCTTCTCGTACCATAAAATGGCACTTCTCCCAATTGAGCACCAAGTTTGCTTCTTCGCATCGTTGCAAGACCCTACAAAGGTTAGACAAGCAAACACCAAAGGAAGATCCATACACGGAGAAGTCGTCCATAAAGACCTCTACCATGTCCTCAATAAGATCGGAAAATATGGACATCATGCAACGTTGGAAAGTTGCGGGAGCATTACACAACCCAAACGGCATCCTTCGATATGCGAAGGTACCGTAAGGGCATGTAAAAGTTGTTTTCTCTTGGTCATTCGGGTGTATGGGTATTTGAAAGAAACCCAGATAACCGTTTAGGAAACAATAAAAAGGATGATTAGCGAGACGTTCAAGCATTTGATCTATGAAAGGTAACGGGAAATGATCTTTTCGAGTAGATGAGTTCAACTTCCTATAGTCTATGCACATCCTATGCCCGATTATCGTCCTAGTAGGAATCATCTCATTCTTGTCATTTCTAACAACCGTCATCCCCCCTTTCTTAGGCACACAATGAACCGGGGAGACCCACGTACTATCCGATATTGGATAGATAATGCCCGCGTCCAAGAGCTTAAGAATCTCTCTCTTTACAACATCTTTCAAATTAGGGTTTAACCTTCTTTGATGTTCAATAGAGGTCCTCGATTCATCCTCTAGATGGATTCTATGCGTGCACAAGCTTGGGGAAATACCCTTGATATCATCTAAAGAATAGCCAATAGCTTTCCTATACTTCCTAAGTTCCACAAGAAGGGAGGATAGTTCGTTTTCATCTAGACTCTCGTTCACGATAACCGGGTATGACTCATTCGGACCTAAGAACGCATACCTTAATCCCGCGGGAAGTTGCTTTAGGTCCACCTTCGGGGCTTTGAGCTCGCTCCAATCGTCCTCCTCAAAACTAGTCTTACCATTGCTAGTCTCTTTGAATGCTAGAACGAACTCTTCTTGAACCGTGGCACCCCGGATGCACAACTCAATAAACGTGGTGTCCTTGTCGACCGGCTTATGAGAATCCATGAGAAGTTCATAGCCTTGACTCTCCTTGCTCAAAAACCCATGATCACCGTGCTCCTTTGTCAAAACCACTTCTAACCCATCTTCCACTCTCATTTCCTCAAGTAATTCATCGGCCAACTCGTCCATGGCCTCGATGTAGAAACATTGCCCGTCTATAGTGGGCTTCTTCATTACTTTGTTGATGTCAAACTCAAGCACTTCCCCTTTACCCAAATGGAGATCTATCTTTCCCTTCCTTACGTCGATTATCGCTCCCGCGGTCGCTAGGAACGGTCTACCAAAGATAAGAGGGTCTTTTGGTTCTTCATCCATTTCAAGAACTACAAAGTCCGTGGGGACGATGAAATCCTTAACCACAATTGGTAGATCTTCAAGTAGGCCAATGGGGACTCTCACGCTTCTATCCGCCAAAATAAGAGAGATGTTGCATGCTTTGTAGCGTGTGAAGCCTAATCTCTTAGCTACCGAGAATGGCATGAGGCTCACACTTGCTCCAAGATCACATAAGCAATGATTGAAGGCTAGAGGTCCAAGAGCACAAGGTAAGGTAAAGGATCCCGGGTCTCCTAGCTTCTTGGGTACCATCTTCTTTTGTATAATGGCACTACATTCATGAGTTAGAATGACCATGGATTCCATCTCCTTGGCTCTTTCATTGACAGCATCTTTCAAAAACTTGGCATATTGGGGGACAAGTAAGAATGCATCCACCGAAGGCATTGTGAGTTCCACTTTCTCCATTTGCCTATCAAAAATAGCTTTATACTTATCCATGAGCTGTTTCTTGAAACGACCGGGAAAAGGTAGCTTTGGGACGTATGGCTTGGGGAAGAACTCATTCTTCTTTGGCTTGGCTTGAGCTCCAACATCTCTAGGCAAGACCGTGCCACTTCTCAAAGTTATGGCATTGACATACTCCTTGGAATTTGCTTCGGATTTACCCGGAAGTTGACCTTGTGGTCGGGAAGATGAAGCGGCACCTTTGTTCTCCATGTGTTTAACCTTGGAGTTCAAAGCCTCAATCTTTGTGTTGAGGTCATTGTAAGAGCAATCCACCTTTGTATGGATCTCCGCTTGTCCTTTGAGGATTTGTTGGAACATGGAGCTCAAATCAAGTTCTTTCGGTTGAGACGTATGTGCTTGAAAACCGGGTGGTGCTTTGTGTTGAAATCCACCTTGGTTCCCTTGGAATTGATTCCTTGGGACAAAGGCTTGATTGTTGGTGTTAGAAGCTTGCCCTTGAGGTGGAAATTGTTTTGGTGGGGCTCCTTGAGGTTGAGTAGGTTGTGGAGGGTAGACTTGATCTTGTGGGTTCTCCACATTTGTATTACGGTAGGAGAAGTTGGGGTGGTTCCGGTAGTTTTGATTGAACCCTTGGCGTTGGTAGTTTCCTTGGTTTTGGAAGTTCCCTTGATTCCCCAAGTAGTTAACCTCCTCTTGAGTGTTCATGTCTACGTTCTCCTCTTGAAAGTAACCTTGATTCTCATCATAAGCATCCACAAAGTTGACCGTCTTTTGGGAAGACACTAATAGTTTGTCAATCAAATTGGCTTGCTTGTCCAACTTGTCGTTAAGAGCTTTCATGTCTTTGGCCCGTTTGTTCTCATCAAAATCGCTAGTGGTCCTTGTCGCGCGGTCATAGTCATCGCCATAGGTACAGTCACTTTGGGCCAAATTCTCGACAAGCTCCATTGCTTCCTCAACGTCTTTAGCCAAGAAGTTCCCGTTAGATGCCGTGTCAAGAAGCATACGGATCTTAGGTAAAGCACCACGGTAGAGCGTGCTAAGGAGAGAGGCGTTGCTAAAGCCGTGATGTGGGGCATTGAGACGTGTAGCTTCTAAATCTCTCCCAAGCCTCATTGAAAGACTCATTGGATCGTTGTGTGAAACTTGAGATCTCGTTGCGAAGCTTGGCGGTTCTAGCCGGTGAGAAGAATTTGGCGAGAAACGCGCGTTTGTAATCATCCCACGAAGTGATAGATCCTTGAGGTAAGGTCTTTTCCCATTGGTGAGCCTTGTCACCCAAAGAGAATGGGAAGAGACGAAGCTTGAACCCATCTTCGGAGACTCCATTGATCTTCGTGAGACCACATATCCGATCAAATTGGTCAATGTGGTCCAATGGATCCTCCATGGACAAGCCATGAAATTTATTGGCTTGAACCATGTTGATAACTCCCGGTTTGACCTCGAAGTTGTTATTCTCCACCGGTGGAGCTTGAATGCCTTGGCGGTTTTGGTGAGCATTAGCGGCATCACCTTCTCCAACAACGTTTCTAGCTCTAGGTGGATGGTTGGGACCTCTTGGCCGGGCGGGTGGATGAGGATCGTTGTGGGCGTTCCCTCCTTGTGCGTGGTGGTTTCCATTACCACTTTGTGCGGGGTGGTTTCCATTACCACCTTGGTTGTTACCGTGTCCATCCCCATTCCCACCGTTCCTTTGGCGGGGAATGGGTTCATTGATGTTCCCAAGTGGAACGTCTCACAAGTCTTCCATTTCGACGGTCACTTCCTCTTGAACCCGCGCTCTATTTCTTCTTGCTCTAGAACCTCTCTCAAGTTGATTAATATCGTCTCTTGGCTCGACAAGGTTAGTGTTGCCTCGGGAACGAGTATGCATACACCTATAGAGAGTAAAAGCAATAAGAAAGCAAACGCTATTAGTAACTTTTGTAGAAAATAAAACTTAAGCTCACTAAGAACCTAAATCTTAATGGAAGAAAGAATCCCAATATGGCAACGGCGCCAAATTGATACAAGACTTTTTAGTCTCTAGGAGGTATCAATAACTCCAACACGTGTAGTATGAAGGTTATCAATCCATAAAGGGATTTATCCTAATCACTAAGAATGAAAGGTTCATAAGTAATTTAAGCTAAATAAGGTAATTGGTGATTAAGTATTCAAGTTCAAACTAAGCAAGGCAATAACTAAACGAGTTGTAATTCAAATAAGAAAAGCGGAACTAGAGATGAGGTTAATGACATAAGGTGATCCAAGTCCAATTAGTGGTGTTCATTTACTCAAGAAGCTAATTCCTAGACAATAGATCTCTAATCTAGATTAGTTCTCTTTCAAGCAACTAATCTCTATGTTAATTATTAAGTCCATTAGTAAATCATCATTTGTGGATTAACAACTAGCACGCATTAAGAATCATAACAAGATCAACCAAAGATATGCCCTAAACAACTAATATCTTAGGTTATGAACATAAATCTCTTGTCTAGTTGGTCTTGGCATTTCATCAAACACTTGGTGTTCATGAAATGCCTTGTGATCTAGATCCACTCTTTCAAGCTAGATCTAGCATTAGGGACTCTAGACAAGAAGGAATATAAGACTATTTAACCCTAAACACCACTAATCAAACCCTAGATCACCCTAATCTACCACATCTCAAGATCCTAAAAGGACTACTCAAGATCCATCAAGAACACCTTAAAATCGATTATGATAGAAGATGATTCCATGGATAGATGTTTGATTAATCAAGATAGAAAGAGGATAGATGGAAGAGATTGATGGAAATAAATACTAAATTGCATAAATCAAAAGATCCTTCTTACAAATCTCAAACTCTCTCAAAGGTTAAGGTTTTGAGCATAAGAAAAAGCATACATAAAAATTAGGTTTAGATGAGTATTTATAAGAAAAAGTGGACAACAGGATTAACATAAATGTCACAAATCGGTGTGGATGGGCGAGGTTAAGCTCCCTGATGTAGCATCCATCTGTTGCATCGATGTGTGGCAGCTTCTGGTCGATGTGAATCCTGCTGAAGCTGAGCATCGATGTGTGGCAGCAATGTAGATGGGGTCTTGAGCGAGGTTAAGCTCCCTGATGTTGCATCCATCTGTTGCATCGATGTGTGGTCAGTTTCTGGTCGATGTAAATCCTGCTGAAGCTGAGCATCCATCTGTTGCATCGATGTGTGGCAGCTTCTGGTCGATGTGAATCCTGCTGAAGCTGAGCATCCATCTGTTGCATCGATGTGTGGCAGCTTCTGGTCGATGTGAATGCTGAGAAACTCCCAAAACGTCTTTAACCGCTTCTCTTGCTTCCGAACCGAATGCTCTTAAGCCAACTCCATCAAATTGCCTCCAAAGTACCTAAAAGGACTCCAAAACATGCAAGACACTCTAGGACCTAGTACGAGAATCCTAAAACTCTAAATGAGACAAAAACAAGTATGATATGCCATGAAGATCCAAGTAAATGATCTTAAATCTATATGAAATGCGTTCTAAATACATGTAGAATATGCACATATCAAGAAGCTCGCCCTGGCGGTAGTCGTCGCAGCCAAGAAGCTCCGACCTTACTTCCAATCTCACACGATCGCCGTCTTGAGCACCTATCCCCTCAGAACCATCCTCCACAGCCCAAACCGATCTGGCAGAATAATGAAGTGGGCAATCGAGCTCAGCGAGTATGAGATCGAATACCGAGGACGGACCGCGGCCAAATCTCAAGTCCTGGCCGATTTCCTGGTTGAGCTGGCGCCCGAGCTAGCGGCTGATGAACTCCCCGAGAAGTGGAGCCTGCACGTCGACGGATCAGCTTCCAAGCACGGTTCCAGCGTCGGCATACGCCCCGAATCCCCGACCAAGGAGATCCTAGAACATTCCTTTCGTCTAGCCTTCCCAGCATCAAATAACGAGGCGGAGTACGAGGCTCTGATTGCCGGTCTGCGCCTAGCAAAAGCTATCGGGGTAAAGAAAATCTAGGCCTACTGCGACTCCCAACTCGTTGCCAACCAATTCAGTGGAGAATACGAAGCCAAAAACGACCGCATGGACGCTTACCTCAAGGTGGTCCAAGACTTGGCGGCAGATTTCTCCGAGTTCACCCTGACCAAGATCCCCCGAGGTGACAACACTTCTGCAGACGCCCTCGCAGCATTAGCCTCCACCTTGGATCCAACTCAACGACGGGTAATTCTCGTTGAAAGCATTAACTTCCCCAGCATCGAGCTCCCAAAAGGAGTCTGCCTGATCAACCCCCAAAACGAGGACCTCGATGAGGACATGCCGCCTTCTGAAGAACTACCACCTCCTCCACCCGAGCCCGAGCTACCGGACTGGCGCGTGGAGATACTCATGTACATGGCGGACGGCGCCGTCCCGCCAGATCGGTGGGCGGCTCGATGATTAAAGAAAAAGTGTGCTCGATAAACCATGCTGGACGGCAACTTATTCCGGTGGAGCGCCTCAGGAACTCTGCTCAGTTGCCTCCACGGGCAAGAGACTATTGATGTGATGAAGGAAATGCACGAAGGTGCAGGCGGAAACCATTCCAGCGGCCGAGCTCTCGCCTTGCGAATTCGGAACCAGGGCCACTACTGGCCAACCATGCTCCAAGATTGCAAAATGTTCACAGCCCGGTGTGAGAAGTGTCAGTGCCACGCCCACTCATTCACTGTCCCACCGAGCTCCCCCAGCACACAAATTATAAGTGCTCAAGCCGAGCTTCAAAGCTCGCACCTCCTACAATACACAAGCTATGAGTACTAAAGCCGGGCTCAAAGCTCGCACCTCTACCAGACACACAAGCATTAAGTGTCTTAAGCCGAGCTCGATACTCGCACCAAAAAAACAAGGCACACAAGCTTTAAGTGCCTTAAGCCGAGCTACACCTCGCAAACAACAAAAAGTTTCTTTAGGTACACAAACATTAAGTATCTTAAGCCGAGCCATACCTCGCACCCAGTACAAAAACACCAGAGCACGGTCTACGACCTGTTCACACAGAAAATACAACAAGGGGATATGGTCCGCGACCTACTCTACCGAACTCAACAATCGCCACCAAGCCAAGCTCGTACCAAACGCTTGCAAAAAAAGAGCAAAAGAGAGTGCCAAAATCATGAGTTCATTTATTGAAGATGGGGGCTAAATGCCATTTTACATAGTGGCCAACGGCCCACGCAAAAAAAAAAAAAGAAGAAGAGAGCAAGAAAAGAGAAAAAGCAAGGAAAAACACATTTTTACAAAAGGCACTCCGGCCTACCAATCCTAATCTCCGTCAGCACGGGTACAATCTATATCCTCCGGTCTCACAATCCTCGTATTGGTGCCATGCTCACTCTGAAAAGGCTGCTCAACCTGCTCTGCCCAGATCCCGGTCTCAACGGGTAACGCGGGAGGATCGGCTTGAGCACCCGGCGCAACACCATCGGGGGCCGCTTCATGGGCTGTGGGATCAGGAGAAGCTGCTAACACGGTGGCACCCAGGACCGGACCCGCGGCTTCTGGATCAGAAGAAGCTGGTTGGGGGAATTGCGGCAGGCGGAGTCGAATTGGGCAGAGTCCGCTCAAGCTGAATACCAGAGGCGCGGTCAGCGGGAATATCCAAGTCTTCCGGGGACAGATCCGGAAAGTCAATCCCGTCTAGCTCGGCCCCATAGATCCCTTCGTCCTCATCCAGCTTCGCATATCGGTACCACGGCACCGATATCCCATCCTCTTGAGGCACGCCCTCGTTCCGACGACCTGGCTGAGCAACAGGTGGGGGCCTGTAGATCGGTCACGACCAGCAAGGTGGGCTCGAATCTTTTCCATCTTCGCAGCCCATTTCTGGTTCCTCCTCTCCCACCTCGCAGTAACCCGACCGCTCTCCTTAGCCGCGGCTACCTTCGCCCGCTCTATGGCGCCCTCCAACCCCCTGACCCTACAGCATAACGTTTTCCGCTCCCCCTTCGCGAGCGCAAGCTCCTCTTCCAGAGCGGCGGATCGGGCCTTCTCCGCCTCCAGTTCGACCGACAACTGGTCCGCGTCCAAGGCCCGCTCTCGTGCATGCGTCGCAGATACCTCCAGTGCGGCAGACCGTGCCTTCTCACTCTCAACCTCCTTCTCTAACCCGCTGATGCGAGCTGTCAGGGCCTTTACCCCAGCCTCCCTGCGTTGCCCCTCGCAATTGATCGCCCCCTCCTACTTGATCAATCTCTTCTCGTACAGCTCCCCGAGAAGGGAAATATGGGCCATCGTCTGCACCAACACAGCATTCGTTAAAAAAAAAAGAAAAAAAATTTACCCAAGCGGCAGCCCGCGCCGCGTTTCGAAAGGCGCTAGCCTCCACCATCTCTGAAGGAAGGCAGTACGAAGACTTCTGCCCGAACGCGATCGCCTGTGCCAGCTCGGCCCACCCTGCCTTGTCCGCGGTAAACGGAGCATCTCCGTCCTCGTGGCAGAAATAGAAGCTATGATCGTTGGGCTCCACGTCAGAATCATCTAAGGCATCATCACCATCAGCACCACGGGACCCGTCCTCCTCCCCCGCTTCAGAAACCTCAGCCCGATCTTTGTCTGAAGTCACGACGACCGTTTCGGTTACCCGCTGCTCGTCCCCACCCTCAGACTCTCGGGCTTCAGCATCCGCGTTCGCCTGACAGTTCTCGGGTTCCCCATCACTTCGGGGCACCGCTCCCCAACCACCTCTACTGCGGGGTCCTCGTCCACCCCGGTCGCACGACCCTCCACCGTCTCCTCCTGACCCACGGGCGGGGATCCTACCTCCTGCCCCGGCACCAACGAGGGGCCCTCCTCGCTGATCCTCCTTTTCGTTGAGGCAACCTTCTTCCCCCTCCCTTTCTCCGTAGCCGCCCTCTTTTTAGAAGCCTGTGGTGGATCCTGCCAAGTAGGTACCACCAGGATGGGAGGTGGCAGCGCGACAAAGGAGTCCGCGTACAACGGGATAGCAAAGCGTGAATGACCTACATACAGCAAACTGTCAGCTCGGTAAAAAAAAAAAAAAAAAAAAACCGACCTCCGGCCATTGCAGCAGTGACTCTTTCCGATGTAAAAGACTTCTAATCTCTTCGACTCACCGTCCTGAGCACAACAAAGATACCGTCATAGTCCGACAATTTGAATCTGGAGGAGTAAGGACCTGAAAACAGAACAAGCAGTGTTAGTTTAAATAAAAACAGAGAAGAAATCAGCTCGATCTACAGGCCCCTACCCGGGGAGAAATTCCAGTCCCGGGTGTATCTCGCTGACCGGTCAAGACCAACTGCCTCGGTAGCTCGTATGTAGAAGTAACTGCGGGACCAGTCATCGACTTTGGACAGCTTGCTGGCCTTAGCCCCCGTACTGCTGGACTCAACGAAATTCGCCTGAGGCTTGAAGGCGGCGTAGTAGGTTCCCGGGATCCCAAGATTCACCTTCTGCACGGTAAGAGCTTCGAACATAGGGACCGTCACCTCCACATCGCACTCCCACCCCAGGGTCAGCAGCACGATCATCCCCTGAATCGTGGACGGACAGATTTGCGAGTAGGCCAACCCCTGCGCCCGACAGTATTTGACGAACAGCTCGGGAAGGGGGAAGCACAGCCCGCACTTCGAGAAAATTCCCTCGAACAAAATAACGAAACCCTCTGGAGGATTCCATGGGCGTTCGTCCGGCCTGGGAAGTCGGAGCTCGGCGGATGCAGGAAAATCACACAACTCTCTCAACAACGTAACGGTCTCCGGTGTGCTCCAGGTCGGTGAACCGCCCTGTTCGTAGGGGACCAGAGGAGGCTTATGTTTCTTGGCCGCCCGAACTCTCCTAGCTCGGCCGCCCCCTCGCCCAGCCTTACCAGCAGCTCGACTCCCCCTTCGTGATATACGAACGGAATGGTGTAGTGATGGACTAGACTCAAGTCTCGGCCCTTGAAGATTAATGCAGCGTGGAGGCGAAGGTGATGTTGCGGTTTGATGATGGAGGTAGATCCGATGAGTGTAACTTAGGTTACAGATCGAACCAATGGAACAACAGGAACGATGGGGATGATGAATGATGATATGAATGTCGCCACACAAGGTATGAAGGCGCTTGTGATAAGACAGATCCAATCTAGTCGCCTTGATATCACTCACAAGGAAAGTAGATCAAAGGTTTGAAAACTCAGTTTCGCACAGAGATTTCAGAGAGAAGAATACGTTGTTTATATCATGAAAGGTGAAAAATACACTGCTGCTAAGGAACCTTATAAAGGGCTCGTGCAGCTGATGCCTTCTAGGGCGAAAACCTAGTACAAAACTAGTCTAAAATCCTAGAACAAAAGAATGAAATAAACGCCTACTACAAGCTACTAAATGAAATAAACGAAATACAATATATCCTAAGGTTTTATTAATAGTCTTTGGTCCTGCAAAACGAACAAATACAGTATATAAATTTAAATCATACCTGCTTGTGTCGATTTTTAGGAGAAAAGCTTGGGCCTAGATGGGCTGAATTGAGAAGACCATCTTCTGATCTTCATTAGACTTCTTTTGGGCTTCTTTCGTTGTCGATTTCTCCATAGAGTGTTCTTGGTCAAGAAAGCCTTGGATTGTCTTGTTGAATAACTCTCTAAGTCTTCTAGTTCCTGATCTTGTTCTTGGTGGTTCCCTCATTGTTGTTATGTCTTGGACTTCTGGTTGTGCTTGTGATGAATCTTCTAAGTTAGTCTCGATGTCCTCATCACTTCGTCCGCCCCAATCGGCGGTTCGCCCGGCTCTTCGCCTATGGCAGTCACTGGTGGAGGACCCTCCAGCCGCCGACTCTCCCGGACATGAAGCCGACGGAGCAGACCGTGCCTCGTCCCCGCCGTCGCTACGCTGCGAAGAGACGCGCTCAGAATCGTCGGAAGAAGAGCTTTCCACCGGAGAATCATCACGGTTATCACGAGACGCCGACTCATCGCTGGACTCGGCCCTAATTCCGTCAAGTATCGGCGCCACCGTACAGAGAAGAAGAAGAAATCCCGACAACCCGAACCGGAATCGAAAGAAAGTTTGAAAGAAATCGCAAAATTCAGATAGAGGAAAAAGAGTTACCTTGAAAGTATGCGCAGAAGAGTTTAACCGAAGGAAGAAGAAGCGTTTAAATAAAAGAGCAAGGGGACAATGAAGCAACGCCTGGACACGTGTCAAAGGGGAGCGGTCTAAAAAAAAACCTAATGGTGGCGTCTCTTCGATTCCCCCGCGCAAAAAGCAGAAACCACCTCGAAAAACGCGAAGCGTCTCTTACACGCCCACGCGTGAACAGTGTTGGGCCCAAATTCCACACCTAAAAGTTCAGCTTGACTTAACGGGCCTGGAATTAAGCCTGGCTCACTAAAAAGCCTCGCAACACAAGCTCGCAACCTGAGAAGAGGCCGAGCACGTAGGAAAAAAAGGAGATCGTTGGAAAAGGAGCTCACAATAAGCAAGTCAAACACATTAAATGCATTCTCCCCAGGATCAAGCTGAGCATTTATTCGAAGATCACAAATTCAATTCCACGCTTTAAAGAAGACAAAGACGTTTTGTAATTTTAAACTTGTATAAATCAGAGGAGAACTTATTTGTAAAGGGGATCGGATTCTTGGCAATAATATACAACATCTTTACAATTTTCTCTCAATTATTCTAAGTCCATACGACCTGAAAAAAGCTAAGAATCGAGGTTGTGAGACTCTGCTCTCACAATTTGGCGCCGTCTGTGGGGAAGAGCAAAACAACTTCCTCTTTGTGACCTACAAAACCAACCACCCAAAAGAAGACAATGGTGGACACAACGAGTGCAGTGGTTACTACATCATCCGGAGTCATAAGCACCTCCATTCCTCTAACCCAGTCCGCCGACATCGTTCCAACAGACCTGGACGGAACAACAAGCGTTCCCATTACCACCTCAGGAGCAAGCGTCTCGACCGGGATCGACGATATTGTCGACCCCTCGGGACCTGCAGCCTTGAACCAATCGGTTCCGGATCAAATAGCTGAGATCCGGAACCTAATATCGTGCCTCATAGAGCAGAATCTCTCAATGGCAGCACGCCAGGACGACCTCGAAAGAGTGAATCAGGCAGGTACCTCTGGGAGGCTCGCCCTCCCACCTTTGGCACAATCCTTTTTTGCCCCTGGGCAGGGAGGATTGCCATTCCCACCACCACCGGTGACAAGACTAAACTTCTCCGATATTAACGCCTCAACCAGCAGGATGGTCGGCTCAGCCACCGCCTCGCTGTTCAACTCGATGATATCGGATCCCATATTCACTCCTTCCACGATCCAGGTTGCGGAAGGAGAGGTTACGCCAATAGCGACCTTACCAGGAGTAGACCCGACTTCGGATCTACTAACCAATCAGGCCCGCTCTGGGAACATAAATGAGGTCCAACCTGCCGGAGAATCTCTACTCCGCTTCCTGAGCAATAACGAAAACCACTTGGGATCCGGCAGCTCACATGGGTTCGAGTCAATCAAGAAATATCGCAATGAAACGAACGCCGAGCTGCAGCGGATGAGATCACAGGTCCACGCTGCTCTAAGCTCAGCACCTGAGATAGACAGGGTGATTGATGAAGTCAATCAGACCCTATTCACTCCGCGAATCGCGAGCCCTCAGCTCGGCGATGTCTGGAATATTCGATTTTCTATGTATAACGGAGAAACCGACCCCAAGGCATTCATGAGAAGTTTCAAATTTGCCTTTTCAAGGGTGCGACTACCCGGGGGTGATCTCGAGTCAGCGCGCTGCTGTTTCTTCGCCGAAAATCTAACAGATTCGGCCCTGGAATGGTTCACCTCCCTGAAGCCGAACTCGATTGACAACTTCACCCAACTTCAAGCTGCATTCTTGAAGCAATATTCAGTATTTATCCAGATCGAGACCTCGGAGGCCGATCTGTGGGTACTTACTCAAAAGCCAGGCGACTCACTGCGGACGTATATTGACAGCTTTAAAGTCGGCAAAGCGAAAATCGCTGATCTACATAATCCAACGGCCCTGAAAGCCCTCCAAAATGGATTGTTAGAAACATCAAAATTCTTTGAGGAGCTTACAGTTCGGGAGCCCGTGTCGCTAGATGACGCATTACATCGCGCTTCGCGCTGGATTATCCTCGAACAAGCGAGTGCAGCTCAGCCAAGGCAGCATGCACCCGCAACCTCGGCTAAGCAATCTCAGACAACCAACTCCCAAGTATCTAAAAAATCTGGGAAAAAGGAGTCCCAAGATCAAAAACAAAGCCAGGAGATACACTCATACTCAGTGGGAAGCCCACCTCGTAATAGATTCAAGCCTTACGATCCCAGCAAGTGGTGCGATTTCCACAAGATCAAGGGCCACTCCACGGAGGCGTGCCATGAGGTGAAGAAACAGCTCGCTGCTAAATTTGCAGCGAGAGAGCTGGGAAAAATCGAGTTGGAAAAACTTCCTCCGAGGAAGACCTATTACCCAGCACGAGACGATGAAAGGCGGGATCGCCCATCCGAGGATGATCGTAAGCGAGAACGTTCATCCGAGGATGCGACGAGGCGAGATCCCCCCAAAGACAAGGAAACAGACCTGCCTCCTCCCAGCACGTAGAAAAGAATTAACTTTATTCATGGAGGATCCCAACTATGTCGCAACTCTGTAAACTCAATCAAGAAACATCAGCGAAGGGTAAACACTGACACACGTGATAGGACCCCCATTCAAGGGACCTAACACACAAATTTCGTTCTGGGAAAGCGAGGCCTTTGAACTAGATTCTCCACATGACGATGCTCTCCTCATCATGCTAGAAGTGGGTGAATATGAGCTCACTAAGATGCTCATAGACACGGGGAGCTCTGTAGAACTCATCCTCCTAAGCGTCCTTAGGGAAATGAATATACCATATCACGAAATTGAAGAAAATAAGATGGTGTTAACCGGCTTTTCCGGGGAAACCACGCTATCTCTCAGAATAATAAAACTCCCGGTAATAGCAGTCGGAGTAAGAAGAATGGTCGAATTCACGATGATAGATAGGCTAGCTCCATTCAATGCCATCCTGGGAAGGACCTGGATACATTCAATGAGGGCTGTGTCCTCGACATACCATCAATGCATAAAATTTCCCGCCCAAAATGGGATCGCAACAATTAAGGGAAGTCAAAAGGAATCCAGAATGTGCTACATGGCAGGTTTCCAGATCGCAAAGGAAAGCGCTATATACCAACAGCAACGAAAAGATGAGCTCACATTGCCTAGCCAAAAAGAAAAGTGGCCCAGGCTCCATCGGACCTCGCAAAGACTTTATTGAGAAAATCCTGGTCAACGAGTCTCATCCTAACTAGAAAGTAGGAATTGGGTCCGAGCTCAGCAGATCCTAAAAAGAACAATTAATAACATTCCTCAAAGAAAATTCCGGTTCATTCGCATGGACAACAGCTGACATGCCCATAATCGATCTAAACATCATTTCACATGAGCTCAATGTGGATCCAAACCACAAACCATTACACCAAAAGCGTCAGAAATTCGGACCTGACAAGACCGAGGCTGTCAACAGTGAGGTCACCAGGTTGCTAGATGTTGGATTCATCAAAGAAGTAAAATATCATGATTGGCTAGCAAATCCGGTTGTATTAAAAAAGAAAAATGGCACCTGGCGAGTATGCGTAGATTTTACGGATCTAAACAAAGCATGTCCTAAGGATAGCTTCCCACTACCTCACATTGACCAGCTGGTAGAAGCTACCGCAGGACACGAGCTCCTCGGCTTTATGGACGTATTCTGAGGATATAATCAAATACAAATGAACCCTGAGGACCAAGACAAAGCATCTTTCATAACAGAACGAGGAACGTACTGCTATAAGGTGATTCCATTTGGCCTCAAAAACGCGGGAGCAACCTATCAAAGACTTATGAACAAGATGTTCGCCATCCTCATGGGGAAAACGATGGAAGTCTACATCGATGACATGCTGGTCGAATCTCTGAAAGAGGAAGATCACATAGGTCAGCTGTGGGAATGTTTCACCTTACTAAACAAATATGGGATGAAACTCAACCCTTCAAAGTGCACTTTTGGGGTCGCCTTAGGCAAATTCCTAGGTTACATAGTAACTCAATGAGGAATAGAAGCAAACCCCAAAAA
Source organism: Eutrema yunnanense (assembly GCA_002933935.1). Lineage (NCBI taxonomy): Eukaryota > Viridiplantae > Streptophyta > Magnoliopsida > Brassicales > Brassicaceae > Eutrema > Eutrema yunnanense. The sequence continues at coordinate 91,320 of PKML01030898.1, forward strand.
AATCAGTGCGTTCCTGGAAATGCAACCTCCGAGCTCGGTAAAAGAGGTGCAAAGGCTGACAGGCCGTATTGCCGCGTTAAATCGGTTTATTTCCAGGTCGACTAATAAATGTCTCCCTTTTTACCAGTTACTAAAAGGAAACAAAAAATTCATATGGGATGACAAGTGCGGGGAAGCCTTTAAGCAACTAAAAGCGTACCTCTCCGAGCCCCCATCTTATCAAAACCGATTGAGGGTGAGCCACTTTACCTATACGTAGCAATCTCCGAAGCCGCAGTGAGTGGCGTCCTCATAAGAGAAGAACGAGCTGAGCAAAAATTGATCTACTACGTGAGCAAATCCTTAGTAGACGCCGAAACCAGATATCCACGAATGGAAAAACTAGCTCTGGCAGTATTAATCTCAGCTCGCAAACTCAGACCGTATTTTCAATCACACCCCATCGTAGTAATGACAACACAGCCATTACGAACAGTATTACACAGCCCCAGCCAGTCTGGCAGGCTAGCAAAATGGGCCATCGAACTGAGCGAGTATGATATCGAATATCGACCTCAGACAAGCGCCAAAGCACAAGTATTAGTTGATTTCATTATCGAGCTCACGGCTAACAGCCAGGTTACCAGAACGAGCATTGAGACATGGCAGATTTATGTCGATGGAGCCTCCTCGAAACAGGGGGCAGGTGTGGGAATCCACCTTATATCCCCGACTAACGAAGTCGTAGAACAATCTTTTAGACTCGGATTCTCAGCATCAAACAACGAAGTCGAGTACGAGGCCTTAATAGCAGGTGTCCGACTCGCAGCTGGAATAGGAATACGCAAGCTAAATGCGTTCAGCGACTCCCAGCTAATTACAAGCCAATTTCATGGAGAATACGAAACCAAAGATAGCAGGATGGAATCCTATTTAGCCATAGTCCTTGAGCTAGTCAAACAATTCGAAGCCTTCAGTCTAACGCGAATACCACGGGGTGAGAACACGATCGCAGACGCACTGGCAGCTCTGGCATCAACCTCGAATCCACTCGTAAAAAGAGTAAGTCCAGTAGAAGGAATTGAAAAACCAAGCATCAAAATCGACAAAGATAGTGAGGTTTCGATGGAAATAGACAATGACGATATGGAGGTAGATATAACAATAGACGCAGTAACAGGCGACCTCCCACCAGAAGAGGAAGAAGCCGCCGACCCGGAGCCAGACATGCTTGACGCCAGGCACGTTACGCTCCGCGAAAAAATGATCGCGAGAGCTGACTGGCGAGTAGCGATTATACAATACATTGAGGGGGGGAGAAACTCCCCCCAGTAAGTGGGAAGCTCGCAAGCTCAAAACCATAGCTTCAAGATATTGTATAATCAGCCCCCGCCTTTACAAGCGAAGTGTAAACGTCCCCTACCTAGTATGCGTCCACGGGCTCGAAGCTTTTACGATATTATCGAAAATTCACGGAGGCTCGTGTGGCAGCCACTCATGAGGAAGGGCACTAGCCATTAGGATCAAAAGGCAAGGATATTTTTGGCCCACCTTGGTTGCTGACTGCGAAGAACATTCTAAAGCATGTGACAAATGCCAACGGCATGCTCCGACTTTGCATCAGCCTACCGAAAACTTATCTTCCATTTCATCTCCATACCCCTTTATGAGGTGGTCAATGGATATAGTAGGACCCATGGTAACTTCGGAAAAAAGAAGGTGTCGTTTCTTACTCGTCCTCACCGACTACTTCACCAAATGGGTGGAGGCAGGAGCTTTCCAGCAAATTAAAGCAAATCACGTACAGGAATTCGTATGGCAGAACATAGTCTGCCGGCACGGAGTCCCATACGAAATCGTGACCGACAATGGCTCACAGTTCATCTCAAATCAATTCCTCGAATTCTGCGGAGATCACGGAATCAGATTAACAACCTCGACCCCACGTTAACAAGCTAATACTGAGCAATCTCAAAAAGCGACTGGATGCTAAAAAGCAAAGGTGGTCCGACGAGCTCCCTGGAGTTCTGTGGGCCTATCGGACCTCACCTCGTAAGGCAAACTCAGAAACAACGTTCTCCTTAGCTTACGGAATCGAGGCTGTGGTTCCCGCCGAGGTTGCAGTTCCCAGCTTGAGAATAGATATCTGTCCCATAAACGAGGAACTGAACAACGAAATGCTTCTCGACCACCTCGATGTTATCGATGAACGTCGAGACCGAGAACTCGTTAACCTTCAAAATTATCAACATGCGGCAGCACGCTACTATAATTCAAAGGTCAAACAGCGAAGATTTCGAGTCGGCGAGCTCGTCCTACGAAAAACATACGAGAACACAAGGGAAAGAAACGTTGGAAAACTAGGTACCAACTGGGAAGGTCCATACCAGATATCCGAGATAGTAAAAGACGGCGTATACAAACTCACCAGGATGCACGACAATACGCCTGAAAGGAACTCATGGAATGCCATGAATTTAAAGAAGTACTATCATTAAAAAGACACTTGTAAAAATCGAACTACGAAAATGCTTGATCCCTCCTCAGGGTACGTAGGCAACCTCACAAGGGTGCAACTATTAAAATAAAAAAAACTTCTTCTTTGAGCCTGTTAAAAACAGTCTGAGACCTCTCAGCTATCATATACAAGCTAAAAGCTTTACTGTATAAATAAACAGCCTTACGAGCTAAAGTGTGCTACCATCTAGCACGACTCGACTTTGCGTCTAAATTGCAAGGTCACAACCCTCCTAGTCTCTAAATGACAATAACATCTACGTCTAAATTGTTTAGGTTACATGCATGCCTCTAAACGGGTTTGACCTTGCGTCTTTAAATCGTTTGGTCAGCTCCCGAGGTCTCTAAACGACCTAGGAGCAGGGTCTCTAAACGACCTGGGTCTTTGGCTGAAAAACCGCCTTTGATCTAAAAACACAACCTCTAAATGGCAAAAATCATAAATCACCATAAAAAGAAGGATTCTTAAAATCATCAAAATAAATAAAAGCCTCCTCAAAGGAGCATGAGTACAAAAAGCCCGCTAAGGCATAAAACAAACAAACCAAAAAAGGATTAAAGGCCTCCCCAGGCACCAAGTTCAACAAAGACAACAAGAAACGAAAACAGTAAAGATATTCCTAACAAGTAGGATCAGCTGGTTTATCCTCCGGAGCATCTTGATTTGAGGGCAGCGGGAACTCCTTCCTGAGCTCTTGAGAACCAAGGTCCAGCTGATCATTCAATGATGCGCTTGGCCCAACATGCAGCGTAACCGAGTCATCAGATACCTGAGGAATATCAATTTTACCCAGGGAAAAATCTGATACCTGGACGATGGCGAGCTCCGCGTCCAATCTCAGCTTCTCAACCTGGATGTTCGTCGTTTCGGCCTCAAAATCATTGATGGTCTGGCTGATAATGTCATCGAGAAGAAGGATATTGGATTTACACCATAATTTGAGTCTCGGTATCGACCTCGATCTTCTTCTTCTCCCATTTATCCTTTATCCCCAAAAGAATGGCACGATACTGCTTGGATATCTCCCTCCTTGCAGCCCTCTCTGCCTTCTTCACCATCTCTTTTTGCCTCTTGGCAAGTTTCTTCGAGTCTTCAGTGACCTTCTCAACCTGGACCCTCAAGTCCACTATGTTTCCACTAGCCGAGCGCAAACCAACCTCAGCAGCTCCAACTCGCCCCTCGGCAACACAGAGGTCCACCTTCAAATCCTCATTTAATTTCTCTAACACAGAAACCCGAGCTAGAGCCTCCCAGGCAGAATCTTCCCATCTCTTGGCCAAAACAGCTTGGTCCTTAACCTGGCCCTCCAGAAGAGCAACCTCGCCCATCCTCTCCTCGTTCCGAGTGAGTCTCCTCATCACCTAGTCCCTTTCAGTGACGAGGTCTGCAATGGTCTTAGCTGCCCTCTCCACCTCCTCGGGCTGGGTAGCATAACGAAGATCTTGCTCAAAAGAGGTAATCAGCTCATTAGCAGCGGAAACAGCCTGGGAAGGGAACATAAAAATTCAGCAGAGAAAAAATCAAAATAAGGAGCAAAGCAAAGGCAGCAAAAATTACCTGGCCTATCGCACTTGCGAACTGAACATAGCCCTCAGGCTTTTTCATGTTCCTAAGAGATGGCAGGAAGCAGGACGAAGGTCTAACACGCCTAAAGAGATTTTCAAGCTGGGAGTTGTTCTCAACAATTGCCTCAGGTCCATCAAAGTTGAACCTAAAGGCATTCGGAGAAACACCTCCACTACCCTGAGAACGAGGTACCACATGCCTCCTTGATGTCTCCTCACCATCAAACCCATCGCCACGAGAGCGCTTGGAGCGAGACTGATGCTCGGCAGAACGACTCGGCTCTTTGGAAGATACCCTGGAAGCTGACTTTTGAGGATCCCTAGCTCGAACATCATGTTGGGTAACCTCGGCTTCACCACCCTTTGGCGGAACACCACCACCATTATCAGCTTCAGGCTCGCAATGATCATCCTTTTCAACCTCCTCCGGTTGTGGGGTCTCAGTACGAACGGACTTACCGAGAGCCTCTTTGACCCTCTTATCAAGAGCACCGGCTGGCATCGGGGCAAGGCGCAATCGTATCCTCTCCCTGTAAGAAAGGCGCTGCGGTTTCTTGGGAGGAACCATCTAGCTGGATTCGGTGGAGCTCTCGCTACGAGTAAGATCAACCTGGGAAGTAGCAGGGGCAGTAGCTGGCACCTGGGAACTAGCGAGGGGATCAATCTCAGCCCGAGCTAGATCTTTAGCAACAGCCTTGAGCCTAGGAATAATAGATGGATCGGGAGCCGGAGCCTGAATTTGAAGTAGGGGAGACGGAGTCAGAGAATATGCGGAGTCAAACAAAAAAGATTTAAGTAAAGAAACAATTCTTAAATCTAAAGAGATAGAGACATAAATCCACCCAAACCTATTAGCCGGAAAGCAGATGCGACGGATAACCCGGGAGCTCGACGATCACGAGCTTGCTGAATTATGTCAAGGGAGAAACCCTTCCAGTCGGAACCTTCGCCCTTGACGAGGTCGACAAGCCGCTGGACCTCAGCTGTTACTGTCTTTGAAGAATCAATCGATTCTGCACAAAAGAAAAAGGATCACCACACTGGAATAAAAAAAAAAGGAAAGTAACAACCAATTAAATTTTCCAGAAGGGATGCTCAAATCAACATATGGGAGATCGCGCTGACCAGTGATCTGGGCCCAGGAATGTCGGAGCACCGACTCGCCCTCAACTGACGCGCTGGAAATCCTGAAATAGAACCATTGTTCCCACCATTTTTCATCCCTCACATTAAACCTAAAGACAGATCGATTGACCTTCGCCGGGAAGTAGTAGGTCCCGCGAAGGTGAGAGTTCCCCTTGACGTTGAAGAGCTGACGAAAGACCTCGGTGTCAAATACGACCCCAGATTCCTTAGAACGCACCTAGAGTGCAACAAGGGACCACATCGCACTAGGCATAAGCTGCGGAAGGGCAAGTCAAAGGTCACTGACGATATTAGAGATGGCCGCCGGAAGAAAGCGGCGTAACCACATGCATAACCCTCCGGAGGATTCTCCGGGGAACTATCAGCCGGCGGGATGAGTAGATCGCCGATATCAAGCCCACATAAAGAGGAAATATTCGCAAGCTCGGCGGCCGAAATCGTGCTCTTCGAGTGGGAATCAAACCTCTCGACAAGAGGAGGGGGAGTTTCCAGCTGGGAAGTGGAAGCCATCACAAAAAGAAAAGCAAAAGAAAATCGAGCGCGGAAAAGAGAGAAACTCGATCGGAAACAATGGAAGCTGAAGTTTCACAGAGCACTATCTTGGATAAAAGTAAAAAAGGACGAATATAGTTCAATTAATGGAGTAAAAAATAATAACAAGGAGAGAGAAGGGAAAAAGAGAAAAGACATCATTACCTTGGGAAACGGGATCTGAGGCGGCGTGGGGAGTTGAAGCAACGAGAACCGCTCATTTATATCCACTCGCCCACTCGTCCTGTCACGTCCCTTAAAAGTCGCGCAAACGTTACAGGATCCCAACAAACTCACCTTGCGAGCAAGAGATCAAATCAGAAGCTCGAGATTGCGAGATCGTGCCAATTGGAGTATCAATCGAATCCCGAGATCGCAGTTCCGCATTCTCAATGACAAGTCATTAAAGATGCTAGGGGGCAACTGTTGGGTCCAAATTCCACACCTAAAAGTTCAGCTTGACTTAGCGGGCCTGGAATTAAGCTCGGCTCACTAAAAAGCCTCGCAACACAAGCTCGCAACCTGGGAAGAGGCCGAGCACGTAGGAAAAAAAGAAGACCGTTAGAAAAGGAGCTCACAATAAGCAAGGCAAACACATTGAATGCATTCTCCCCAGGATCAAGCTGAGCATTTATTCGAAGATCACAAATTCAATTCCACGCTTTGAAGAAGAAAAACACGTTTTGTAATTTTAAACTTGTATAAATCAGAGGAGAACTTATTTGTAAAGGGGATCGGATTCTTGGCAATAATATACAACATCTTTACAATTTTCTCTCAATTATTCTAAGTCCATACGACCTGAAAAAAGCTAAGAATCGAGGTTGTGAGATTCTGCTCTCACAAACAGCACGCGCAGAAAGTGGAACGTCGCTTCGGTCTCCCGTGCGTGACGAGCAAGCTCCAACAATCTCTAGATTTTCGGGAAAATCGACACGCGTAGGCAATCATTCGCGTCCAAACTATTGCATCCCGAGCTCAACTACAGAACCTCCAAGCACCGACCTGAGATGCGCCGAGTTGGCACAGGATCAACTTCGATGCATTCGCCACATCTCATGACACCAAACTAGGGGGGCTATTGTTGGAGGTGGGCTTAGCACCCCTAATTAGCTAGGCCCATCTCAGAAAAATGCCATTCTCGAATAAGTCCGCTAAAAGTCAACATTTGACCAAGCGAGACCCCGAGCTGGTGCCCCGAGCTCCCGCTTTCAAACTTGTCCGAGATCACGAGAGTGCACCCCGGGCTCGGGATGACCCCTCACCAACGCTGAAAATAGGAAACGAATGAGAAAAAGACACGTGACAGGCAGTTCGCCGAAAGTGTGCTACCTTCGTAGGAGTATGGCACCGGTCTCGACATCTCACCAACTCTGTATAGTAACCAAAAGAGAAAGACGACACGTGGAGGGTAGCTCGCTGAACAGTGTGCTATCTCCGTAGGAGTATGGCACCGAGCTCATCATGACTTATCCACCGAAGAGGCTGGAACACGCCTCTTGAGACACCTTACCCACGAAAGAAGCTGGGAGCGACACGTTGCCCCGGGATTTCGGGGAACAGGAAGTCAACCCCTACTATATATACCCTTTAGCATGCATTTATGAGGGGGTATTAATTACTCTCTCTCTCTCTCTCTCACTAGACTTTACACCCGACCTCTCTGTATTGTAACAAAGCAACGCCGTTTAGAACACCGAATTAGATTTCCGTCAGAACTAGTTCATAAATCTAAACCGTTCACCTCCTTTCAATCATCAATACAAAGAATACGGTCTCTGACCTGTTCATCGCGATATCCGACCTACTTCTCTCCATCCCGACCTGTTCAAAAGCCAAGTTAATTCGTTCTATTAAACGGAAATCTCGCCTCTCAACCTCTTAATAAACCTCTAATCATCATCAATGATCATTTGGATCATCAACGATCTTCCATGTTTTGGATCGTTGCTCCCATCTGCTGCAAACGAGCATCAACAAGCTCCAATCGACCTTGAATCTGCCTGAGAAGATCCTCGACATTGTTGAAACCCATTTTCGCAGTTTCTTTGTGACCACTTTTCTGATACCCAACGCCGAAAGGAATCGACGTCTACCAACTGATACGATCCTGGAACGGATCTAAAGAAAGAGCTGAGGAATAGAAGAAATGAAGAAGAAGAATCGAGACGTAGGGTTGAGAGCGAAGGGAAAAGAGGAAGAAGAACTAGATAACTTTTATAAATCTATAACATATATATATATTTTTGTTGGAACGTGTTTGAGCACGTCTCCCACAAAACAATTTGTATCGGGGAGGTTCGGTGATTCTCTGTTTTAATAGAGCTTCGCTCGGCAAACGAGAAGGACCAAAGCTCGGGTCGTCGGCGACCTGTCGAGATGGATAGCTGGGTCTCGTGAAAGACTGCCTACGTACCCTCCGAAAAGGATCAAGCCGTTCGTAGTTCACATTTTGCGTTGACTCGGGATGAAGAGTGTGAGGTCGGTGTATCTTGTGTTCTTGTGAGGTCGGTGGTGAGTGAGTTGTGATCGCCATGCACGTTTATAAATCCATGCATATATCACTTAGCATAATGTTACTTTTCAATCAAGTTACCCCTTATACCTCGTGGTCGTGTCCTCTTTTCAGCGAGCCCGGTCATGAGATACGTCTCGCGAACTCGTCGTCTTAGCTCGGTAGCTCTCGTGATGAGCTCGTCGTCTTAGCTCGGTAGCTCTCATGATGAGCTCGTCGTCTCTTTGTCGTGACCATGAGCTCGGCACGTCGTCACGTTCTTTGGTCGGTCTTATTAGAGAGAGAGAGTCCTTCGTGGTCTGTAGAGTAAGCTCGTCCTTTGTGATCATGATAATTGTTGCTTGGCATGCAAGTTAGCAAGTTAGCAAGTTAGCAAGTTAGCAAGTTCTCGCCATGCACGGTGCTTTGCCTCCTTTTTCTCTCTTTATTATGCTGGGCCTCACGTTTGAGTGAGATTTGACAATCCTTATCATTGTTGTTATGGTCTCTCATCGGCGTGGTGAGGTCGGAGATCGATCATGTTCTGCGCGGTGCATGACGAGTTCGGCGTGGTGAGCTCGTCTTGGTCGTGATCGTGAGATCGTGGCGTGAGGTCGTGTTCGGTGACACGCGACGTGAGGTCGACGAGGTGAGTGTCTCGTGATTGGCGACGTGCGCCGTGTGGTCGGAGAGTTCGGTTGGTTTGGTTGTGATCTCATGGTCGTGCACGCTTGTTTCTTGCCATGCAAGCCATCCATGAAACCTCCCATGTGGTTGTTCTCATCTTCACGAGTTTGTTGCTCGGCTCATCGTCGTGATGGTGAGTGAGCTCGGTTCTCGTCATGGTGGCGGTGAGTGAGCTCGGTTCTCCTCATGGTTGGGAGTGAGTTCGGCCAGTTCGGCGATGGGGCGTTACGTGTGAGCTCGGTAGTGGGCGCCATGCGTGAGCTCGGTACGTTTGAGGTTGCGATGGCGAGGTCGGGGAGGACGATGGAGAGACGAGCTCCCGATGGTGATGGCGAGTTCGGCGTGAGAGTTATTTAGAGAGAGAAAATAATTTAGAGCTATTTTTTAGAGAGAGGAAGAGCTAGAGAGCTCAAGTGTCCCCTTCTTCTTTATGCCTTTCTCCTATTTATAGTGAGTCTAAGGGTGAGGTGGAGTCAACTGATTGGATGAGTTGTTGGCAAGTGGATGATGGGCTTTTGGTGTTGGGCATTTTGCTTTGGAATGGTGCAAAAAAAAGAAAAGGGGTGTGCTCATACCCACACCTACAATAGCCCTCCCCCAAGTTCGGCGAACGAGTGTCGAAGTCGGCAGACGAAACAAGTCTTAGCTCGGTATATGTTAACCTGCAAGTAAGGGTGAATTTGATTAGTGTTTAAAATCTTGTGCGTAAGTGCGAGACTTGGCTCGGCACTTATTGATCGTATGCATTGCGAGATGAGCTCGGCTTGTGATGACTCTTAAGCTTAAGTACGAGGCTAGGCTCGGCACTTATCTTGTCGAGTTTGTTGCGAGATGAGCTCGGCTTTTGATGACTCTTAAGCTTAAGTACGAGGCTAGGCTTAGCACTTATCTTGTCGAGTTTGATGCGAGATGATCTCGGCTTTGCTGACTCTTAAGCTTAAGTATGATGTTAGGCTCGGCACTTATCTTGTCGAGTGTTTGCGAGATGAGCTCGGCTTTGCAGATTCTTAAACTTATGTACGAGGCTAGGCTCGGTACTTATCTTGTCGAGTGTATGCGAGATGAGCTCGGCTTTTGATGACTCTTAAGCTTAAGTACGAGACTGGGCTCGGTACTTATCTTGTCGAGTGTTTGCGAGATGAGCTCGGCTTTTGATGACTCTTAAGCTTAAGTACGAGGCTGGGCTCGGTACTTATCATGTCGAGTATTTGCGAGATGAGCTCGGCTTTTGATGACTCTTAAGCTTAAGTACGAGGCTGGGCTCGGCACTTATCTTGTCGAGTGTTTGCGAGATGAACTCGGCTTTTGATGACTCTTAAGCTTAAGTACGAGGCTGGGCTCGGCACTTATCTTGTCGAGTGTTTGCGAGATGAGCTCGGCTTTGCAGATTCTTAAACTTAAGTACGAGGCTAGGCTTGGTACTTATCTTGTCGAGTGTATGGCGAGATGAGATTGGTTCAAAGAGAAAGAAAATAGTAAAAAAAATAAAATAAGCTTGGCACTTATCTGTATGGAGTTGTTCGGAGATTAGGGCGATGTTCCCGACATTTGCCGAGCTACTCTTTGCGTGTAGAAAAATCCTCAAAGCCCCTCCTTCTAGCGCCAATTGTTGGAACGTGTTTGAGCACGTCTTCCACAAATCAATTTGTATCGGGGAGGTTCGGTGATTCTCTGTTTAAATAGAGTTTCGCTCGGCAAATGAGAATGACCAAAGCTCGGGTCGTCGGCGACCCGTCGAGATGGATAGGTGGGTCTCGTGAAAGACTGCATACATACCCTCCGAAAAGGGATCAAACCGTTCATAGTTCACATTTTGCGTTGACGCGGGATGAAGAGTGTGAGGTCGGTGTTGTTGGAACTAATTTTTTGTCAAAGCTCGAGGGCTTGATAAAATTGTGTTAGTGTGAAAATAAATGAGTTAAGCTCTTTCTAATGAAATGTTTTCATTAACTGAGAAATGTTTTCTCGTGTATATATGTTGGAATGGTTGTATCTTCAATGAACAACATGAGAGAAGAAAAGTCATACGTGCGACGTTCGCATCTTGGGCCTTGATTGGGCCCGTGGACTTTTTGAGGTATCGATCGATACCCCTTGGTATCGATCGATACTCAGCGGGCCGACTTAAAAAAAAATCGCAGCCGCCTAGGTTATTCTGGAAATATTCCTTTTCTGTCAGGAAAAAACCCTAGCCTCTTTCCTATATATACAACACGATTTTCACCTAAAAAATCATCCTCTGATACACAATAAACACATTCTAAAAGTTCTAGCAATAGTTTCTTCAATTCCCTTCTTTCTAGAGAGTAAGTTTCTATTCGAGAGTATCGTAGTTTAAAGTTCGTTAGATATGATATCAAGTGTAGATGATACAGATTACTTTGGTTGTATCCTGGGACTCATGGATCTATAAAAAACCCGTCGCACTACGGGAGATTCTTAGAGTTAAGGAAAGAGATTCATCTCGCCTCCTTAGTTTTATTACTGCTTTATCGTTTATGAATCGTCTGTTCCTTAACTGTTTATTTATATGTTATCGTGATTAAATCTTTCCTGTCTGTAGTGTAAATTTTGGTCCCACAGGTGTATCTTGTGTTCTTGTGAGGTCGGTGGTGAGTGAGTTGTGATCGCCATGCACGTTTATTCATCCATGCATATATCACTTAGCATAATGTTACTTTTCAAGCAAGTTACCCCTTATCTCTCGTGGTCGTGTCCTCTTTTCAGCGAGCTCGGTCATGAGATACGTCTCGCGAACTAGTCGTCTTAGCTCGGTAGCTCTCGTGATGAGCTCTTCGTCTTAGCTCGGTAGCTCTCATGATGAGCTCGTCGTCTCTTTGTCGTGACCATGAGCTCGGCACGTCGTCTCTTTGTCGTGACCATGAGCTCGGCACGTCGTCACGTTCTTTGGCCGGTCTTTTTAGAGAGAGAGAGTCCTTCGTGGTCGGTAGAGTAAGCTCGTCCTTTGTGATCACGATAATTGTTGCTTGGCATGCAAGTTAGCAAGTTAGCAAGTTCTCGCCATGCACGGTGCTTTGCCTCCTTTTTCTTTCTCTTCATTATGCTGGGCCTCACGTTTGAGTGAGATTTGACAATCCTTATCATTGTTGTCATGGTCTCTCATCGGCGTGGTGAGGTCGGAGATCGATCATGTTCTGCGCGGTGCATGACGAGTTCGGCGTGGTGAGCTCGTCTTGGTCGTGATCGTGAGATCGTGGCGTGAGGTCGTGTTCGGTGGCACGCGACGTGAGGTCGGCGAGGTGTGTGTCTCGTGATTGGCGACGTGCGCCGTGTGGTCGGAGAGTTCGGTTTTTTTGGTTGTGATCTCATGGTCGTGCACGCTTGTTGCTTGCCATGCAAGCCATCCATGAAACCTCCCATGGTTCTTCTCATCTTCACGAGTTCGTTGCTCGGCTCATCGTCGTGATGGTGAGTGAGCTCGGTTCTCGTCATGGAGGCGGTGAGTGAGCTCGGTTCTCCTCATGGTTGGGAGTGAATTTGGCCAGTTCGGCGATGGGGCGTCACGTGTGAGCTCGGTGGTGGGTGCCATGCGTGAGCTCGGTACGTTTGAGGTTGCAATGGCGAGGTCGGGGAGGACGATGGAGAGACGAGCTCCCGATGGTGATGGCGAGTTCGGCGTGAGAGTTATTTAGAGAGAGAAAATAATTTAGAGCTATTTTTTTTAGAGAGGAAGAGCTCGAGAGCTCAAGTGTCCCCTTCTTCTTTATGCCCTTCTTCTTTATGCCCTTCTCCTATTTATAGAGAGTCCAAGGGTGAGGTGGAGTCATCTGATTGGATGAGTTGTTGGCAAGTGGATGATGGGCTTTTGGTGTTGGGCCTTTTGCTTTGGAATGAGCCATAAAAAAGAAAAAGGGTGTGCTCATACCCACACCAATAATTTTGATCAGAGAAAGAGATGTGAGAGAAGTAAGGAAAGAGAGAGAGAGAATCGTTTCTTCTTATTGCTTGTGTGTATACCTTATTATTATTGGGGGTCATCATTATCCCTAAACAACTCAATGGGATGCTTAAACAATATTTTAATAATTAAAACTTTGTTAAGCAATCTATTAAGCAATTTGTTTTTTTTTCTCCTCCATTGCTAGAACTTCAATAGAGTGCTTAGGAACTTCAAAGAGATTCTATTCTATAGTAGCATAATCAAAGGGATTTTATTCTATAGTAGCATAATCAAAGGGATTCTATTCTATAGTTACAATATTTTCTACAATCACAATCGCCGGCTTCTCGTCTGAATCGCCATCACAAGAGATTGTCAGGGAGGGGAGAGGAGAGAAGGAAAAAGGATTGGGACCAAAGTCTTGATTTTCTGGGCAACACAAAAGATTTTCTAGCCGATTGAATTCTCTTCTCTCGTCCTTGATGAGAACAAGGAAGAAACAAAAGAAAGCCACAGAGACAAACTCCTTCACCTTTAGACACGTGTTCCATAAGCACCGTGGCTAATGCAAGGTTCTAAGAGAGGTTCTAAAAGTTCTCGTTTAAGAGACGGTCCTTAACACTACGTGTCCATTTATTATTAGCAGACATTTTGACATAGATTACAGACGGTTCTTCTTCGGCAATCTCTCCCGGCGGCTGAAGCTTCTTCGTTTCTCTCCGTCAGACATTTTCTCCTTTACCAAACAATTGATATCTTCTGTGAAAATTGATTTCGATTTCGATTTCCGAATCTATTTCATCTCCTGGATTTTCGCAGATACAAAGCGAGAAAGTGACAGTTTGTTTTTGCATAATCAAAGTGATTCTATACTATTCTATATGAGCATAATCAAAGGGATTATATTCTATAGTTTCTATAGTTACAATATCTCCTACATTCAGCGTCTTCTTCTTCTTCATTGCTCAACCAATTTTTTTTTTTTAAGAACCCCTTGGGGGATCTACCATTGGAGGAGTAAAAATTATAGAGGTTCTAAACTTTGATTTTACCACAATTTATGAATAAAAAATTGGTAAAAACCCCATAAGGGGTTCTACCATTGGAGATGCTAAAGGCGAAAATGTCTGACGGAGAGAAACGAAGAAGCTTCAGCCGCCGGGAGAGATTGCCGAAGAAGAACCGTATGTAATCTATGTAAAAATGTCTGCTAATAATAAATGGACACGTAGCGTTAAGAACCGTCTCTTAAACGAAAACTTTTATCATTATCGCAGGTTTCTTATGGGGTGCTTAGAATTAAAGTGATTTAATTAAATGAAAAATAAATACTTAACTTAAGAACCATTGCTTATTTTTACCATTCTAAATACTTAACTTAAGCGACGGTGCTTATGGAACACGTGTCTAAAGGTGAATGAGTTTGTCTCTGTGGCTTTCTTTTGTTTCTTCCTTGTTTTCATCGACGACGAGAGAAGAGAATTCAATCGGCCAGAAAATCAAGACTTTGGTCCCAATCATTTTTCCTTCTCTCCTCTCCTCTCCCCGACAATCTCTTGTGATGGCGATTCAGACGAGAAGCCGGCGATTGTGATTGTAGGAAATATTGTAACTATAGAATAGAATCCTTTTGATTATTCTACTATAGAATAGAATCCCTTTGAAGTTCCTAAGCACCCTATTGAAGTTCTAGCAATGGAGGAGAAAAAAGAACAAGTTGCTTAATAGATTGCTTAACAAAGTTTTAATTATTAAAATATTTTTTAAGCACCCCATTGAGTTGCTTAGGGATAATGATGCTCTAGCACCCACATTGGTGGGTGTCTCACTAAAAATAAGAGTGTGTCTCATAATAAAAAAATAGAAAAAATTGTAAAAATATGAGAGAGAAAAAAAGGAGTGTCTCATTTGAGACATGAGAGAGGAGGGTGTCTCCACTTGGCGAATCTTGATTGGTTTAATTTGTGTTCACACTATAAAAAAATAAAAAAAGAGATAAAAAAATAAAAAAAATTGTGTTCACACTATATATATTTTTTTTTTGAGACACCCTTTCCTTTGGGGTTCTCACCATTGCAAATGCTAGAACCGTCTCTTAGCTTTTAATTGAATTTTTATTTATTTTAAATACAGCTAATACGCATCTGCATTGGTTAAGAACTTTTGAGAGGGTCTCAAGAATAAAATAGTATTAGTTTTAAATAAATTTAATTAAATAATTAAATTTTTAATTAAAAGTAAAATTAGATCAATAAAACAATGACACATCTGAGACACTCTTCTAAAAACGGTTCTCTTACGAGACACCTTCCTCACCCCATTTCTTACTTTTTCAATTTTTTTCCAATTATTTAATGTTGAGACACTTTTATACACCCTTGATGCGGGTGAGCCATATTCGGAACTACTTCCGACATACTTACATTTCCTACCCCTACGATCTCATACATGTACAAATGCACCATACAAATTCTTACCCTATGACATCCTTGATATGACACAAGTTAACTTTTTTATAATATACTACGATATCATAATTACATTCTCCACTACGAAACTGTAGTTACCTTTTCTCTCATCTTTAATTATAATTTGTATTTTGTCATTTAACATATCAATCAATTCTTGCGTACATCAATCGACTCGCTCTTCCCTTTTCCTCTATCTTTACCATCCATATTTTGGTTTTTATTTTTTACTACTACCCACTCTAGCATTTGTCTTTTCCTCTATCTTTACCATCTAGTATAATTTGTATTTTGTCATTTAACATATCAATCAATTCTTGCATAGATCAATCGACTCGCCCTTCCCTTTTCCTCTATCTTTACCATCCATATTTTGGTTTTTATTTTTTACTACTACCCACTCTAGCATTTGTCTTTTCCTCTATCTTTACCATCCATTATAATTTGTATTTTGTCATTTAACATATCAATCAATT
>PKML01030898.1:124120-199136 GCA_002933935.1 Eutrema yunnanense
ATTGCAAAAGTTAGTAACCAAAATGTTAATATTGTTGCAAATTTTTTATTCAAGTTTCTCAAATATAAAATTTATGAAACCTAAAATTCGATTAGCAAAAACATACATATAGTTAAAAGCCTATTACATAATGTTGGAGGCCATACATTACGTTGGTTGATTATACACAGCAAAACAAAAAACATAATGTACACACCGATTATACACACCAAAACAAAAAACATATACACACCAAAATGACAACTTCACCATCTTAAGCTACTTATTCCATACCTTCTTCCTCGTGAATTTTTTCACCTTCACCGCCATCGTCATTGTTACCATCATCATTGTTACCATCTTGGTTGTTCTTGTTCCCGGAGTTATCGTTCTCGGAGTCAACGTTCTCAGACAAAACAGTTTTGGCCATTTCGGGTAAGTGTACCTTCATCAACTCGACGATAGACTCCAACGCCTTCAAACGCTTGTTGTTTTCAATTAGCTCTTCTTTAGTGTTTTTCAACTCTGTCTTTGTTGACACAAGCTCTGCCTTCATGTTGGAAAACTCTTCTCCTCGAAATGTTGATGGCCCGGTATGCTTCCGCTTCTTGTTTGACGATGGAAGGCCATAGACACGGCCTTTGTTGGAAGGTGGAACCGCCTACAAAAACAGATTCTCAAGGAGGCATTAAAAAACGTTGTTGTTTGTTCTACTTACACAGCCTACAAAAACAGATTCTCAACACAAAGTTTGTTCTACTCACACAACAGATTGACAACACGAAAAACAGATTCAAAGGAAAATCACAGCAATTTCATATCCTACTCACAACGTATTCACAGCAGCTGCACATCATTTTGAGCATATTCCAAAGGAAAGTCACAATATTCAAAGCATATTCACAATGTTCAAAGCATATTCAAAAGAGATTCAAAGCATATTTAAATTAAATCAGCTCCTTTGAGAAATTCTAATTCTTTCACACTCTCAATTTAGAGCAACGAATAAACTGACCAAACTTGAACAATTGCAACCAAATTTGACTTTGTGAAAAATGAAAAAAAAAAAGAGTGAATAATGAAATATACCTCGAGATAAAGTTCATCGAGTTCATCGTTGGTCGGTGTATAATTAGACTCGACACTCTCATCACCTCCTTACGAGCCTTGGCGGTCCGCCAAACGTTAGCGAAGCTTCTCTTGAAAATCGTCATTGATTTTTCTTGCGCAATCATCAACATAAGATCCATCATACCGTGTGTGTGTCTTATGGAGAAGCTCTATAATTGGAATTCTAATTCCTGTTTTCTTGCGCTTCAAAACCAAAAAAAATTAAACAAGTATAATCAAACTTATGCGTATCTAACATATAGTATCAAAATTTTGTAAAACCTTACAATTTTTTCACGTTGTGCTTCGAAAGAGATGGAACCAGAGGTGTGCTTGTGCGGACCGATACCACCACGTGGAGACATGCACGCTTTAGAGCACTTCAGACTTCTACTGATCACCTCAGGCTGTCCCCACGCATCTCATCCTACAAGTCTATATCAGTGATGAAATCTGGCTGTACACCGGATGTCTTGGCACGACTAACAAACACGTTGAGGAGTGAAGCAGCTTTTTGTTCAAAATGGTCACGAATCACTTTAGTTTCATCATAATCCCAGTTGTAATAATGCTACAAAGTCAGAAAGAAAACTATAAAAGTTACATTCATGAAGAAGTAAAAGTATCAAATTATTTAAGGGAATTTGATAAACTTACAATGAATTCATTAAACCATGCATCTATGGTCTCTGAATGTACACACTTCCAGCTATACCAAGGCTGCTGAAAATTCCATTGCATAGTCTTTGTAATTTGTCGAGATATCTTGCTTTCGATAGTAAACATATAATGATTGTGCTAGTCACTGATTTACAAATAATACACAGCTAATAAAAAGTTAAATGATCATCAAATTTACCATATTGTGTTATCCTCGTCATACTGAGAGATATATGGCAGATTGGCTCGAGCTGTACTATTAAGAAGCTCCTCAAGAGTAATTGTCACTCTCTCAGGAGCTGCCTCCTCATGAGGCTCAGGAGTTGGTGCTGAAGCCTGTCGCACCTCTGGATATGTATGATTAGAAGACAATGGAGAGTGTTATGTAGCAAGAGGTCCTCTAGTGTGTAATCCAGAACCAGCTCTAGAAGTAGATGCATGTGGGCTATAAAAAAAAACAAATAATACATTAACCGACAATGATTTTGCCTTTGCTTTTTTAAAGAAATAACAATTTACGTTTCAGGTTTAATGACTTTGATACTTGAATCCCCTGTAGCGGAGCAGGAGGAGTAGCTCCAGCACTTGTTGGTGGGCGAGGCATCGGGTTTATAGGTCGCCCTCGACCCCGTGGACGGGTACCCGGCGCATTCAAATCCCGTTGGTTCGGATTAGATGATTCAGTTGCAATACATTTGTCTTTGCGTTGATTGGGATTAGATGATTCAGTCGCAATACCTTTATCTTTGCGTTGATTGAGATTAGTTCTTCTATCCTGATTAGGCTTTTCTCTACCTTGAAGATTGGAAATAACTGGGACGTCACCAGTATTCTTACCTTTGCGGAGATTCATTTTCCCTTATCGAGGTTCTCTGAGGTTTAACAAGAAAAAGACAGAGAAAGAATAACAGCACCAAAGTTCTCAAAAATTGCAGGAACATAATATACTTTAACTCAAGATCAAAACTTTTTAATTCCAGATTTAAAAACAAGGCAATTCACAAGCCAAAAGTAACATATGACATTCCTCATTTGATGGTTTAGATTAGCGAAAAGAAACAAGATCGTAGTTGTGAACACTTAGAATAAGCAAAATAAACAAAACCCTAACAATCATAAAAATCAGTTCGGGTGATGATGCGAGCTATTTCTAGTTAGTGAAGAGACTACTTCTAAATCCTACATCGAATTTCAACCTAGAAAAGATACCGTGAAATCATTCTTAACCATCCGATAATCTACAAAAAAGATGACAAACAATCTAAAATCACTGCAATAGAAAAGAAATCACGATTTCTAACTGATACATATAGAAAAGAAACTAGGACCAACAAACTAGCCGATAAGCTCACGGTTGTCTGCGGGTTTGTAGCCGCGTGGGTGCTGATGGTATTCAACAAACTAGCCGATAAGCTCAGATTCGACGATCCGTTAGAAGCGGCTCAGCTTTACGGGGCTGTTATATAACAACAAACTAGATTTATATAATCTACAATTTCTTTTTAAAAACTCCAATTTGCAAATCACGATTAAGTTCTCCTATAAGCAAAATGAGACTTAACTTTCCAAATCGAAAGGGGAAGACAAGATCGGTCGGATTTTTGATAGAAGGTAGAAGAACAGAAGTTAGCAAATCGACATTGAAGAGAAGTTTATTGTTTTTGTGTAACATAGATTCCTATAAAATCTGTCTCATTTTGGTACTCGAGAGAAGGTAGAAGAAAGAGTTTCGGCGAGCATAAGTGTGAAACGAGGGTTTAACTCTGCAACACAAATGAGGGGTAAACCGTCATTTACCATCTGAATCTATAATATGTTGCAATTTCCTTGCAAACTCGTTGCAAATGAAAAAAAAATTACCCGGGTGAAATTTTAATATGCCGCCTAATTATGGCGCCCACTTTATTTTTCAGTATGCGCCTTGTTTTAATATGCCGCCTAATTACCCTGGTGAAATTTTAGTATTAAACATATAAATATATAAAGACAATTCACACTTTATTTTTTTTGGAAAAATACATTTAGCAACGGATTTGTAACGAAACTCAAGAAATCCATTGCAAAACCAAAAAATCCGTTGCAAAACCAAGAAATTTGTTGCAAAACCGTTGCTATTCCGTTGCAAAAGGAAAAACCAAAAAATTCTTAAGTATGAAACCGAAAATGGGTATATATATGTTAACAAGATCATTTTAGTTGTTATTATTGTTTTCCTTGAAGGTTAATGTTTTTTGTGCCCATATTTCATTAGAAAATTTATGGTATATCAAAAAATAGAGTGAGTAACTTTGTATTCATCATAACTCATCCTTAAGTAGAATGTTCTACTTTTACATATTTTGATATGAATGTTTATTCTTGTGGTGTTTTCTTTCACTGCACATATTAAATTTACATTGTAGAACATAACTTGTACCACTTAGGTAGTAGTTATATCAGTAAGACGATTCACACTTTATTTTTTTGGAATAAGACATTTAGCAACGGATTTGCAGCGAAACTCAAGAAATCCGTTGCAAAATCAAGAAATACGTTGCAAAACCAAGAAATCCGCTGCAAAACCGTTGCTATTACGTTGCAAAAGGAAAAACCAAAAAAATCTTTAGTGTGATACCGAAAATGGGTATATATATGTTAACAAGATCATTTTAGTTGTTATTATTGTTTTCCTTGAAGATTAATGTTTTCTTTGCCCATATTTCATTAGAAAATATATGGTATATCAAAAAATAAGGCTAATGATCATAAGAGTGAGTAACTATGTATTCATCATAACTCATCCTTAAGATGAATGTTCTACTTTTACATATTTTGATATGAATGTTTATTCTTGTGGTGTTTTCTTTCACTGCACATATTAAATTTACATTGTAGAACATAACTTGTACCACTTAGGTAGTAGTTATATGAGTAAGACGATTCACACTTTATTTTT
This sequence comes from Eutrema yunnanense, assembly GCA_002933935.1. Taxonomy (NCBI): domain Eukaryota; kingdom Viridiplantae; phylum Streptophyta; class Magnoliopsida; order Brassicales; family Brassicaceae; genus Eutrema; species Eutrema yunnanense. Next base: position 128,805 of record PKML01030898.1, read on the forward strand.
TTTTGAATAAGACATTTAGTAACGGATTTGCAACGAAAGTCAAGAAATCTGTTGTAGAATCAAAAAAATCCGTTGCAAAACCAAGAAATCTGTTGCTAAACCATTGCTATTACGTTGCAAAAGGAAAAACCAAAAAATTCTTTAGTGTGAAACCGAAAATGGGTATATATATGTTAACAAGATCATTTTAGTTGTTATTATTGTTTTCCTTGAAGATTAATGTTTTCTTTGCCCATATTTCATTAGAAAATATATGGTATATCAAAAAATAAGGCAAATGATCATAAGAGTGAGTAACTATGTATTCATCACAACTCATCCTTAAGTAGAATGTTCTACTTTTACATATTTTGATATGAATGTTTATTCTTGTGGTGTTTTCTTTCACTGCACATATTAAATTTACATTGTAGAACATAACTTGTATCACTTAGGTAGTAGTTATATGAGTAAGACGATTCACACTTTATATTTTTGGGATAAGACATTTAGCAACGGATTTGCAACGAAACTCAAGAAATCCGTTGCAAAACCGTTGCTATTACGTTGCAGAAGGAAAAACCAAAAAATTCTTAAGTGTGAAACCGAAAATAGGTATATATATGTTAACAAGATCATTTTAGTTGTTATTATTGTTTTCCTTGAAGATTAATGTTTTCTTTGCCCATATTTCATTAGAAAATATATGGTATATCAAAAAATAAGGCTAATGATCATAAGAGTGAGTAACTATGTATTCATCATAACTCATCCTTAAGTAGAATGTTCTACTTTTACATATTTTGATATGAATGTTTATTCTTGTGGTGTTTTCTTTCACTGCACATATTAATTTTACATTGTAGAACAAAACTTGTACCACTTAGGTAGTAGTTATATGAGTAAGACGATTCACACTTTATTTTTTTGGAATAAGACATTTAGCAACGGATTTGCAACGAAACTCAAGAAATCCGTTGCAAAATCAAGAAATCCATTGCAAACCCAAGAAATCCGTTGCAAAACCGTTGCTATTACGTTGCAAAAGGAAAAACCAAAATATTCTTAAGTATGAAACCGAAAATGGGTATATATATGTTAACAAGATCATTTTAGTTGTTATTATTGTTTTCTTTGCCCATATTTCATTAGAAAAACTAAGAAATCCGTTGTAAAACCAAAAAATATGTTGCAAAACCAAGAAATCCGTTGCAAACCCAACCAATCCTTTGCAAAATCAAGAAATCCGTTGCAAAACCAAGAAATATGTTGCAAAACCTCAACTGTATAATTATATGTTGATTTGCAACGGATTTGGAATATACTCACCTATTTAAAAGCCGACGTTTAAATCATTCCCACCTACCAAATATTCGCAATGGAAACTTGTTGCAAACTTTTGCAACAAATATCCGTTGCAAAATATGTAACGTTTTGCAGTTTGCAACGGATATCAGTTGCAAACTTTTGCAACGAATATCAGTTGCAAACTTTGTAACCTTTTGCAATGATATCTGTTGCAAACTCTTGCAACATATACCCGTTGCTAAACCATTACAAATCTGTTGCAAAATTACGACGATTTAGCAACTGATTATTTTTGAGAAATTTGGAAACGGAATTGCAACGAAATTGTTTTTGTAACGGACTTGCAACGTATTATGTTGCAAATATTTGTTACGAAATATTTCGTTGCAAATTTTCATTGCAAATTTGCTACTTTCTTGTAGTGAATAAATAAGAGCATAAAAAATGAAATGTGATGAGGAAATCGAACCACCAAGTCAAGTCATCCAAGCACCACACGTACCAAGTGGGCCAATGACAAGAACTAGGAGCAAGAGTCTGGAAAAGAGGTTCTACATGTTCATGGAGCAGCTGAAACACGAAGGACTGATCATTTTGAAGATTGGCACCTAAACCCGTGGGAGATCTCTGATTCGAAGTACATGTTAAATCAAGTGTCGCTTTCAGTTCACGGCACTTCAGGAAACGAGCCACCTACCGGATGGAAAGATATTTGAGTCTAGTTTCTAAATCATCCAAGATCTTATCAATCAGCCCAGCCAATCGCTAAGAAACAGCCCAGCAGTGGAGACATATCCAATGGACCCAATCCTACCCGAAAATGTCAAATGGGATTCTATGAAACCCAAACATGAAGCCCACCTCCAGCACGGTTTATCTGAGCTTAGGAGACACCTAAGAAGCCTCTGAACCAGCTGGAATCTCTCAGATTCGAATTCAAATATCCTTGATCAAAGGAGTGTAATTTGTTTACTTATTTGGTGTTTCTTTTGTGGACTTTGTGGAGCTAACAACTCCCTTTGATTTTCTTGTGTTTTTGTTTGATTTCTTTTGCAGGTTTATGTGTTTTTCTTCCTTAATTTACGTTGAGAATGATATGCTCAATTTAATACCCTAAAAAGTACTAAAGCAGTTGCTGCAGTAAATCAAGGGGTCGAACACAAGAACTCAAGAATCACACAATAAATTCTATAGATCAGAAACAAGCTAAACCAGATGATGTAATTGAAAACAGGGTTGCAGGTAAAACGTTTGTAAATTCAATAGGGGAGACGTAGGCTTAGGGTATTTCTCAGGAGATCAATGAATGCAGCTAAATTAACTAACAGGATTCGGATTAAGCACTGTTCTAGAACTCAAATCACTAAAATATAATCAACCAACTCTCGTTGCGAAAACTATCTAAATCTAGATCCTAGGAATTCCAAATCTCTTTGCGAATCCTAAATTCTAAATCAGCTTTAAAGTTCAAGTTTGATATGTTCACAAATTAATTAAACCAAATCTCTTTGCGAATAATTAATTTGCTCACCTAGGTTCTATCAGGTAATTAATCGCACTCTCGTGCCTAATCAATTTTCCTAAGATCTAAGTTCTAGGTGATTAATCTAGAATTAGCATTGAGAACAACCTAAGGTGAAGAACTAATCAGATAGTGAATCCTAACAGAAAATCAACCTAGCATTCAAAGAAATCCCTATGAGAAAACCCTAAACCTAACAAGTGATCTACCCAGACATGAATATTAAATCAATAAACATGTTGAATAAATACTCTTATATAAAATCAGAAAGAGAAACAAGGTTTTGAGATCTGATCTCGGACGAAGGGAAACCAGACTTGTCTCTCACCAAAATCTCTCTTAAACTTAAGCAAAATAAACCATAGCCTAAACAATGGCTGTAAAATCCTATTTATAACCTAAATCACGATTTGGGGCCTTCTTGTAATTATCAGAGACTTCTGGACCAAGTTGCAATTCTTCAACTCTTCATTAAGTCGCGATGTCGTGTCTGCTGTGCTGGGTATCGATCGATACCATAGGGGTATCGATCGATGCTAGACGTGAAAACAGGTACTCAGCGACACGATCTTCTGCTTCTGCTCCAAATGCTCCAGAAAGCTCCAATACTTCCAATTAAGCTCCAAACGTGCTATAACCTGTGAAAGACTCTAAAAGACTCCAAAACACTAGAAAAGACTCTATAAAAAGACTTATATCATGGCTTAAACAGGGTAAAAACCATGATATATCAGAGAACTTGGCTATATAATGCCATGCTTGTAGTTCATTTTCTTCACCGATGATTAATAAAGATTGAAGTTTGTTTCTGGTTAATCCAAAACCTCTTGTTTCTCTAGTCTCGTGAGCTAATTCCGAGCTATAGAAAACCCTTAGAAGTATCAATAAACTTTCACATCTATTGTGGTTCTATTCGATCCATCTCGCTTCCACCTTATCCCGAACTAAACAAAGAGTGACCTTAGTCCAATTGTTTAGTTCAAGCCTTGTTACAACGACTCCATGCTTGTATCATTTTTTGGTATCAGAGCTGAAATTCCTGAACTACAATCGCATTTTAGTTCGGATAAGATTCATCCAGAAGATGAACATGATACAAAAAAATATGAGATTTTCCATTAACTATGCCCAAGACGAAAATTATGGGATAGATATGAAATAGAAGATAATGATGAAATTTTCTCATTCTCTGTATCCAAATAAATTGATCATGAAAATGATGATCAAAACCCAAAGTCAGTGTAAAAATGCCAGAAAAGGCATGACTGGGAGAAATGGCAAATGGCCATGAGAAATGTAATGAAGTGCGTGGCTGCACTCTTTTTCCCTTGCTATGGTTTTTGTCCCACCGGGTTTTTTCATAACAAGGTTTTTAACGAGGCAGCAAAGAACACGCAAAAGATAGAAATCTAAAGAGGAACATTTCTAGGAGGAGAAGTATGATGGTGTGCGTGGATGTACTCTTTTTCCTTTGCCATGGTTTTTGCCCCACTGGGTTTTTCCAGGATAAGGTTTTTTAATGAGACATCAAAGACCACGCAAAAAGATAGACATCCAAGAGACCAAAGGAGAGTGTTATAATTCCAATGATGTAAAGGTCAAGACTCATTTATCCGAGGGAGAGTCTGCGTCATCTACGAGATTTATGAAGAGAATGCTATATCCATGATTTCAGGGGAGATTGCGTCACTGTACTCTTTTTCCCTTGTCATGGTTTTTATCCCAATGGGTTTTTTCCATGATAAAGTTTTTAACGAGGCAGTACGTAATACATTAGCAATGATGGATAATTAAGGGGGAGTGTTAAAGGATAATGATCCATCACTTCTTTTACTTGCTCAATATGTAAAATTAGCCGACTCATATTTACCGACATACTCTTATTATTTTATGTATTTTTGCTTCACTATAAATATGGGCTTGGTTAGACCATCTGCATCGGTGAGACACCGCGGAGGGTGTCTCACCCAAAAAAAAATAATTTTTTTTAATTAAATAAGTAAATAAAAAAAAAATTGGACCAATACTAACCTGCCACATAAGCTCTTGGGTGTCTCAGGTTTTGTTGGGAGTGTCTCGTACGAGACACTCATGTTGCTCTATCTCCTTACTTTTTCATTTTTTTTATTTTTTTTTATTGAAGGGTGTCTCACTTATTTAATTAAGTGAGACACCCTTCAATAAAAGTGATTTATTATCGCAGGTTTCTTATGGGGTGCTTAGAATTAAAAGTGATTTAATTAAATGAAAAATAAATATTTAAAATACTTAACTTAAGAACCGTTACTTATTTTTACCATTCTAAAGTGGACTGAAGAAGTGAAAATGAGACCTAAAATTTTGTCTCAAGTGTTTGGCGGAGAATCCTAAAATTTTGTCTAAGTGTTTGGCGCTCCAATGTGTTACTAGGCTCCAAAATGGATTTTTGGCATCCTGCTTAGTAAAAATCTTTCCTAGCGTTGATTAAATGGTAGTTCTTATAATGTGAATACTAGAATATGGAAGAAGGGAAAGGCTGATTATGCTGGATTTGTGAGACCAACGATGTTTCCGTTCACCGAGAGCGTTTTTCCATGTAAGTTATATATATATATAGAGAGAATGGGTAAGGTTTTGCACCAAATGGAGATTTGTAATGTTTTGATGGATTTTGGACCAGTAAGGATTTCAATCTCTTGATTTCTAGATTTTGTTCATTTCTGATCTCTGTTTCAGACACTTTCTTTTCAAGACCATTTCAAACATGAGAAGTAGATAAACATATACAAACTGGAATGTTTAGAACTAATTTGCATTTACACATCTCACAATATCTAATTAAAAACAATGACGTATAAACAGTAAATACATTGTAAGAAAATATTACAACGAAAACATTGCAATGGCATCATTTTTTGTTGTACTCATTATGATAGATCCTCCCAAAAACGGCACACTCGAGATCGGTAGAAGAACGGATAATCCTTGGATCCAAATTCGCGGAAAGAATTGGACAAGGCGGGGGAATGAACGGCTGCGTCGAGAGCTATGAACGGCACTCTGTAAACCTGAATCGAAAGCTAACCACCTAAGGAACGTTGTGACTCTTCGGCTAACCACCTCGGAATCGGATGATCGCAAGGCTAACCACCTATTGATCGGATTGTGAATGCTGGATATGACTCACCAACAAACGAACCACGGATATGACACACCGTGGGATGATAAATTGCTAACCACCAAATGATCGATTTAATTTCGTTGGCTAACCACCAAAGAGATCGAAAAAGTTTCAAAGGAACAAGAGAGAAACTTCTCAAAAAGGTTTATAAAATTGGATTATTTGAAATGAAGAATTACATGAGTTTATATAGAAGTCGAAGAATGAGAAGAGGCAAGTCAACAAGACTCCTCGAAAAAAAAACAAAGACTAAAGACCAAAGACTAGAAATAAAAGAGTTTGACTAAGAATTAAAACAAGGTTGAATAAACCCAAGGCCTTCCAATTTCGTGGATGATGATGATCTTTGCACTTCATGGAAGAGATTGGGACAAATGTGAGATGTAAGCCCAAGCCTCATTAAAACCTCTTTTGGTAAACCCATTGGGACAAACCCAAAAGGAGGAAAAAGAGTACAAGGACAAACATATTGGGCCAAACCTCAAAACCATGATGACTTCTTTGTACCTTGATGGTTTTAGGGAAGAAGTAAGCTTCTTGGGAACATATTTGATAAAAGAAATGATGCCCAAAACGCAGCATCTTGGACAGTAGATCCGTTGAGAAGTTACAGCTCCGAAATGAAGTAAGTGGATGATCCGTTGGGTTTGAACTTGAATAACTTCCAAACGAAAACTGGGATCGACTTGATTCCAACTCTCCATGAACCTCTGATGGATCAAGATTGTAGAACAGGTTGATTTGTAGCCTAAATCCTCTTGGTTTGGTGGGAAACTTCCAAACAACGCGTATCTGTCCAAATCGGGGATGCTGGGAATCACCCGATTTGTAAATTACATAACTCCTTCCTCTGAATTCGGATCGGACTGATTCCACTTCTAGGAGCTCTCTATGTGAACTGAGAATGTTTTCCAAGTGGCCTCATATGGAGAATCATCGTGATTGAATTTAGATACTCCACGAAAGGCACATGTATCCGGATTGATCCTTTTGCGACTTGTGAGGTGCATTTGATGGAGTTTTGGTTCAGCTACGGGTCTGTTGACCTCATCAATATCCTTTGGATCAAGCTCAGCTACAAGCTCAGGTTCAAGCCCATCCATGAATCTATCACATTAAGATTCATCTTTGAGTCACATTAAATTTTAAAGTGGAAAAAAGTTCAAGAATATTACTCTAAATAAACAAACCTCGCCGGAGATCAAATGTGACTGTGTGCATGGTTTAAGCACATTACCTATTTATAATTGTTGACATATAATGACTTACAAATATGGTGGTCGAATCCTCATGCTTACTCCATTTGATCCATTTTCTTATGTTTTGCTCATAATTTTAGACCAATTATTTGTGTACAGCAAGATACTTTACTTGGGGATAAAATCACTGATTCCGTACACGTGGAAGAATTACGCGGGAAAGGAATGGCGGTTGTACGTAATGAATTATGTTTAAGACTTTCAATAATCCATTACCAAACATGACAACTCAGATTGATTATTTCCAATAAGTCATCTCCGCCGGCAACATCTACTCTCCTCCTCCCTTGCTCTTGTCAGCGTCGCCGGCAACGACCACACCAATTTCATTCTCCAAAAAATGCCCCATGACCGTAAGAAAAACAACATATATATATTTTTAAATGAAAATATACGATTGTATTTACGAGTCAAAACTAATAGTAATTGTTTATATTTAAATTTAAAAACATAATAGTTTGTGTGAGTGTCGATCTGCGTTTCAGGTATTGGGCTGGTGCTGGGATTGGGCCGAAACTGAGTTGATCAGGCCCAGCAGAAGAAAGCACAGGCAAACCCAATTGATGATGCTGTGTCGTTTTAATGTTGTAACTATGTGTAATGTATCTCGGTCAAGAGAATACTGTTACGCAGGAGGTTCTGCGTGAGCTCAGGTCAATGAGCTGGACCTGCACATGCATAAGAGAACATCACCAGAAGGATCTAGAGGGGTGCGTGTAACAAGTAGAGAGTGAGAAAGATCTAAGAGCAAGAGAGAAAATAGGGTAAGAGAGATACTCATCTTCTTCATATCTTCTTCCCTTGTAATTCTCTAGGTGTAGCTCTAGATTTGCCTCTGGTTTCTTGTACACAACATTACCTTCTAGTATAAGCCATGAGAGTTGGCTATTAGCTTTCCAAGACGTACCTTGGCCGGTGATTTAGGCCTTGGGAATTGTTATTTCTGTGTCTTCTTCTTCTTCTTCTTCTTCTTCTTTACTCTGCATCAACAACTGCATCAGGAAACATATCATTAATATATAGATCAAATGAGTTAGTAAATTGGACTATCAAGAGCTGAAATCACAACAAGTGGTATCAGAGCTCTAGGTTGGAGTGGTCAAAGGTGGTTTCTAGTTTATGGATCTTGGAAGAGAAAGACTCAGCAGGTATCGGATCTATTACCTGGTTTTTGGGTCAGGTATTTTCTCATCTGGATCTACTGGTTTACGGTTTTTCTCATCTGATATACATTTGGGTATCACTGCGTGTTGTTGTTGGTATTCTCTGGATATTGGTTATTCTTGCTTGGATATTTCAGGTGTTCTGGGTTTTTCAGTATCAGATCCGGTGAAGCAGGATGGTTGAGCCTACACAAGGAATATGGGAGGTTGAGAAGTTTGATGGGGAAGGTGATTATGATATATGGAAGCATAGAGTTCTAGCCCAGCTAGAGATTCTTGGACTTGATTCAGTTATAAGGATTGATGGTGAGACATTAATGTCTACACCAGATCCTAAAGGTAAAGGAACTGAAGCTGAAGAAGTCAAAGCTGACCCTAAAAGGTTGGAGAAGGATCGTAGGGTTAGAATCTGTTGAGTATGAGGTTGGTTGATACGGTGCTGAGGAAGGTTGGCTTGAAACACAAATCTGCTCAAGCCATGTGGGATTCTCTTGAATCACTACCTAACATATTCTACTTGAAACATAGGTTCTATAGTTTCAAGATAGAAGAAGGAAAGAGTCTAGACAAGAATCAGGATATCTTTAACAAGCTTATCTAAGATCTTGCAGGTCTAGATGTGGAACTTAGTGATGAAGATCAAGCCGTAATTCTATTGAATGGCCTGCCATCACAGTTTGCTCAGCTTGTCCACACACTCAAGTATAAAGGTGGACAACAAACAATAACTCTAAAGGAAATAACTACAGCATCCTATTCTTTAGAAACTGAGATGAAGCAGAAAGGGATTAATGTACAGAAGTCAGGAAATGAGGGTTTGTTTATTCAGTCTAAGCCACAGACTGAGAAGAAGTTCAACAAGAGCAAGCTATATGACAAAGGCAAAGCAAAGGTTAAAAACAAGAGAGCATGTTGGATTTGTGGAGCTGAAGGACATTTCCAGAAAGATTGTCCAAAAAGAGGACAATCATCTAACTCTCATGCTAACGTTGGACAGGTCTTGGATGATGAACCTTTATTGTTAACTACTTCATAATTTCATTCTAGAGATGGTTGGGTACTTGACTCAGGATGCGCGTATCATTTAACATACCATAAAGGATCTTCTATTTGATATGAAGAATATTGATGGTGGAAATATTTTAATGGGTAATGATACTCAATGTCTAGTCACGGCTATGGGGAGTTTGAAGATAGTTAATAATAACAACTCAATTGTTATTATAAATAAGGTGAGGTATTCTCCTACGGCAAAGAGGAATTTGATTTCATTAGGGCAATTGGAGTCTCAAGGCTGTTGGTTTCAGTCTAAAAATTTCAGACTACAAGTGTTCTACAAGGAAAGAGAAGTTATCGCAGGGGATTACAAGGATACTCTCTATATTCTTGATGGTAAACCAGTGAAAGAGCATGTTAATGCAGCAGTTAAAGCAGATGATAAGACAATGCTATAGCATAGCAGAATGGGACATATGAGTGCAAAGGGTTTACATGTTTTAGTCAAGAAGGAATTATTGAAATCTGATGATATTGCAGAGCTAAAGCAGTGTGAATATTGTATTCTTGGGAAGTCTCATAAGTTGTCTTATCAAAGGGGAAAGCATATTTCAAAGGAAAAGTTGGAGTATGTTCATTCTGATCTGTGGGGTTCTCCAAATGTTACGCCAAGTTTGTTAAAATGTCAATACGATATCTCATTTGTGGATGATTTCTCAAGGAAGGTGTGGCTCTATTTTCTCAGAACCAAGGATGAAGCATTCAGTAAGTTTGTTGAGTGGAAGACGTTTGTGGAAAATCAAAGTGGAAAGAAACTTAAGGCTATAAGAACAGACAATGGGTTAGAGTATTGTAACAGAATATTTGATGATCATTGTAAGGCTCATGGAATTCTTAGGCATAAGACTTGTGCATACACTCCTCAACAGAATGGTGTGGCTGAGAGGTTGAATAGAACTATATTGGAAAAGGTGATGAGTCTCCTAAGTGAAACAGGTTTGGGTGAAGCATTCTGGGCAGAAGTTGCATCAACTGTGGTTTATATGATTAACAGGTCACCTTTGTTCCTCTTGGGTTAGAAATTCCAGAACAGGTTTGGACTGGTGTGAAACCAGATTATTCTCACATGAAGAGGTTTGGGTGTTTGGCTTATTACCACGTTGATCAGGGTAAACTAAAGCCAATGGCTAAGAAGGGTGTCTTCTTGGGATATCCACAGGGAGTCAAGGGTTACATAATTTGGAGTTATGATGAAAGGAAATGCGTCATTAGCCGTGATGTAGTTTTCTGGGAAGATACACTTTTCAAAGACATTGGAAAGGATAAAACTGTTACAGGACATAATAGAAAAGGAAAAGAAAAGGTTTCTATTGAATTCAGGGAAAGTCACAGTGGGGTTCTGGTTCAAGGAGAGGCTTCAGGAGAAGGTGGAGTTCCTGATGAAGGTGGAGCTGTCTCAGAGTCAGATGCAGTTGAAGATTCAGAAGAAGAATCTGAATCAGATGATTCATCACCTGGTCTTGGTGATTATCTCTTGGCCAGAGATAGAGAAAGAAGAATAAACGTCAAGCCTCCAAGCAGATTTGCTGATGGAGATGTGGCAGCCTATGCTCTAAATGTAGCAGAATTGATTGAAGTTGAACAACCAAGATCTTTTCAAGAAGCTATGAAATGAAGGAATAAAGAGAAGTGGCTGGGAGCTACAGATGAAGAAATGGATTCTCTAAACAAGAATTTCACATGGAAGCTTATTGATAGACCAGAAGGACAGTGAACAATTGGTTGCAAGTGGGTTTTCAAGCTTAAACATGGAATCCCATGATTGGAAGAACCAAGGTATAAAGCTAGACTTGTTGCTAAGAGATTTTTTCAGATTGAAGGAATCGATTACAATGAAGTGTTTTCACCAGTGGTTAAGCATACTATAATTAGATTGGTGTTATATATGGTAGTTAATCATGATTTGGAGCTGGAACAGTTAGATGTGAAAACAGCTTTCTTACATGGAAGTTTGGATGAAAGGATTCTTATGGAACAACCTAAAGGATATTCAAAGGGAAACAAGGTCTGCTTACTATAGAGATCTCTGTATGGTCTTAAGAAGTCTCCTCGTCAGTGGAATCTAAGGTTTGATCAGTTTATGAAATCTCAGAAGTTTACAAGGAGCCAGTTGGATACTTGTGTATACTTCAAAGTTTATGGGGATGAAAAGTTTATTTATCTCCTGCTATATGTTGATGATATGTTGGTTGTTGCTACAGATTTGAAAGAGGTTCAAAAGGTTAAGGATATGTTGAGCTGTGAGTTTGAGATGAAGGACCTAGGACCTGCAAGGAGGATCTTATTTCGGTGTTTTACCACTCAGTCAATTAATAACTAAAGTGCACACTAGTACAATCATAACAATATGTCATTGCAGTACTTTAGGATCGAATCCACATATACCAAGGTTACACTACGATTCTCACAAGATGAAATTAAGTTAAGACAAGAATAAGGTTTGATTTGCAAAGTAATGAAAATAACTAAAAGCGGTGTAAATTCAATAAAGGGAAAACGTTAGGTCAAGGATTTGTTCTCAGGAATCCAGAGATCACGAATCAGACAACTATTCAGGGAATAATTAAACACAAGTTTCAAACTCAAACATAAATATTAACAAATCCACTCTTGTACTCATGGTTACTAAACATAGCAACCTAATCCACTCTCGTGCTCATAGAATTCTAGGTCAGCATTAAAGAGCAGATTCAATATGTTCACGAATCGCCTTAGACCCAACTCTCGCAGGCTAAGGACGATTCGCTCGCTTATGTTCTTTCTATGCAACCTAATCCACTCTCGTGATCATAGGTTAAACTGTACCATAATCCACTCTCGTGCTCATAGGGTAAGTTGCACCCTAGTTCATAGACCTAGCGGTTAGCTCAAGCCTAAGCAATAAACACAACAATAAGCGAAATCCACAAAAGATAAATCCCTATTTGTATCTAATTCAATGATTCATGGATCTCCTTGAAAACCCTAAAACCTAACTATGAAATCTACTCACACATATTTGCAGAGAATAAACAAAGAGATATGAGAGAAATCATAAAGAAATTCAATAAATAATAAGAGGGTTCATAAATCTTCTCCAAATTTATCAGAAGTGGTTCAGAGATCTTCTCCCAAGCGTACAATTGAAAAGAGATGAAAGAGATGAAAGATATCTAAGAAAAATAAAGTTTAGCCTCAAAAGTGGCTTAAAAATAAGTATATATAGGCCTTGGGTCGAATTATGTTAAGTTAGGATGATTCTGGGGCAAAATAGGAAGTTTAGAAACTGCATAAACTGTCTTTTTCGCGTCTGGGAAGTGCATCGATCGATGCAAGTGTGCATCGGTCGAATTTGAAGTTTCTGAACATGTGCATCGATCTATGCAAGGCTGCATCGATCGATGCTAACCTCCCTGTTCCGCACATGCTTCTTCTGCGAGGCAGATTGACCTGTCTTCAGTAAATCGGGTATAACCTTTGATCGCACCGTTGGATTGTCTTCAAACCCTTTGAATATGAAAGCTAATTCACAGTTATATCTTGTGTCAAAATTTGAGCTCAACCCATAGGTGGGAAGTCCTCCAAAGAATGTCATACCTCTGACGCTTCTGCATGACTCTGCATTCCCAGTTTCACGTTTTGCAACCAAAATGCCTTGTTTTCTCCCAAATCAACCTAAAACCTGTAAAGATCGATAAAAGACTCTTAAAATATACTTTGACTCACTAAAACACACTTGGACTCAATAAAAGACTAAAAAAAAACACCAAAACATGTGTTAAAAATGGTAAAAACCAAGCATATCAGGATCCTAGGCATGGACATCATACGGGACAAGTCTAAAGATGTGTTCTACTTATCTAAGGAAGTTTACATTGAAAAGGTTCTTAAGTGTTTTAATGCTACTGACTTAAAGGCAGTTCAAACCCCAATGGGGTGCCATTTCAAGTTAACTAGTACTAAAGCAGAAGACAAAGTTGAAACAAAGATGAATATGAAGAAGGTACCTTATTCAAGTGCCGTAGGAAGCCTGATGTATGCCATGGTTGGGTCTCGTCCTGATATAGCTCATGCAGTGGGTCTGGTTAGTCGCTTTATGAGTGCTCCTAACAGAGAACATTGGAAAGCAGTTAGTTGGGTCTTAAGATATCTAAAGAGAAGCTCAAGTTACATATTAACATTCACTAAGTCACAAGAATTCAATATCAAAGGATATTGTGACAGTGATTATGCTACTAACCTGGATCGAAGGAGATCGATTACTGGCTATGCGTTTCAGGTTGGTGGAAACACTGTGAGCTGGTGCTCTGGCCTGCAACAAACTTTAGCATTATCAATAGCAGAAGCAGAGTTCATGGCCTTAGCAGAAGCGACAAAAGAAGCACTATGGTTAAAACGGATTACCTTTGAGTTGGGGTTTCCTCAGAAGATGGTAGAGATCTTCTGTGACTCGCAGAGTGTTATTTGTCTTGCTAAGAACAACGTCTTCCACGAGAGGACGAAGCACATACAGACTCACTACTATTTCATCTGAGATGTCATAGCAAAAGGCGATCTGGTGGTGTCGAAGATTGACACGAAGAAGAACCCGACAGATCTGCTTACAAAGCCCTTGCCGGTACAGAAATTTGAAGAAGGAAGAAAGGACCTCAGGGTAATCGGAGGTCAGAACTAGCTCGGAAAAGGAGTTAGGACTAGCTCGGTGAAGAGCTAGGGTTTCAGCGGCGAGTCGGAACAAGGAGAGAGAAATGCGAAGAGTTCGCGTGCAAGGTCTTCTCCTCTGTGACCAACTCTACTGATTTCAATCTACAATTATGCAGAGCTGATTCTCAAGTTTTCCTTCGAGTTTATATTAAACAAAATAAGCTTGATTATATTAATGAAGATAAGCTTGGTTATAAGATTCTTCACAAGCTTGATTTGGATGCAATTTCTAGCTTGGGTTCTGAAGCAAGAGCTACACAGTATATTGCTTCTCTTCCTCAGCTGGATGTGACGTCGAAGTCAATTGAAGATAGTGATGAAAAAATTTCAGATGGTTAGGCTATTGTCAATTCGTGTTATGGGTTTATTTGCTTGCACAAACCTGAAACCAAGAAAACATCAAGCCAAGATGCTATATGCAGCCTGTTTACTAGCGAGTTCGTAATATCAAGCCAGTATGCTATATGCAACCTGGTTACTCGCGAGGTCGTATTGATTCCAAAACCAAAACCATTGGAGGAGGTGGCCGTAACGGCATTCCCAATTGTGTCTGGTTTTGGTTGCAGTCTCGAGAGTAAGCGGTACAAACTTTTGAGGATTGTATTGGAACTTTCAAGAGAAGCGCCTCTTGTTGCTGAAATATATAGGATGGGTGATACATCTTGGAAAACAATCGGATTTGTTCCTGAAATGGAAATATGTGATGGATGTCCGATGTTTTTGAATGGTGTAATTTATTGGCTCTGTGTGAGGTCGAACAAAACGAGATATATAGTAAAGTTTGACGTTGAACACGAAACCTTTGGCTCATTCCAGTTGCCTTCATGTTTTCATTTGAACGAAAATGTTGATGTTGGAGTGTTGAGGGGGTGTATCTATGCCTCTCGGGTAGTTGAGTCTAGGGAATTAGAGATTTGGGTGATGCAGAAATGCGGTGACTGCGGTGAGCACGGGTCGTGGAAACGACTATTTTGGATCGAGCTATTTTGCGATGACCCTACCGTTTTCAAGCCCATATGTTTGATGGAGAATGGTGAGCTGGTGTTAATTTATTGTGACTCAAGTCTTCTTTTCTACAACGTGGTAGAAAGAAAGGTGAGACACTTGAGACTGAATGGTGGACAGTTCAAACGGTATGGAAATCTTCAAGCGATCCTACATGAGCCAAACTTCGGTTCTCTCAAGGATATTCTCGGAGTCAAAAATCTGAGCATCCGCAACTTCAAGTCGGAAGCTGTAGATCACTACAAGAAAACAGCGTTTTAGCGACTACATAATCAGTCGTATTATAGTCGGTAAAATAGTTTTAGCGACTACATTACGACCACTTTACGTAGTCGTAAATGTCTAGTCGCAAAAACATGTAGTCGGTAATTAGTCGCTAATATACGACTACTTTGCGATTTTGTTGCGATGACAGTAAGAAGTCGCAAACCAGTCGCACATCAGTCGTAATATAAGCGACCATGTACCGACTACATTAACGACTAACATGCGACTAACGTACGACTATATATTGTGTCGTGTGGAAGTCGTTTGGTGTAGTCGTTAAAGAGTCGTGAATTGTTGCGACTAAATTAGCGACTCATTTCCGACTACATTAGCGACTAAATTAGCGACTGATTTCCGACTAAATAAGCGACTGATTTCCGACTATTTACCGACTAATAAGCGTCTGAATTAGCGACTGATTTCCGACTAATACGTTCACGAAATAGTGATTTTGTCATCGTGTTGCGACTGATTTGCGACTTCCTAGCGACTGAGTTGCGACTACCTAGCGACTGATTTTAGCAACGAAATTCAAAATGGTAATACTGTACCCAATTTGTATTACCTAGCAATTTGGAAATCATATACAAACCAATACAAAGAATACTGGAATATTAAAATGAAAGAAACATACATTAATAAAGAAACATAAATGTATATTATACATTGTTTTAGCATATCAAATACAAATCAATACAAAGAAAGGTCCAATGTTCAAAACATGAAATAAAATGACAGCTTAGGGTGTAGAATCATGCTGCCGATCAGATTGAGAAGCCATGAAGTCTAGAAAATTTGGATCGGTTTGACAAAGATACCTTTCCACCATTGAATAATGCTTCTGGTCAGCTTCAAGTTTGGTAAGCTTGGTTTGTTGGTCAGCTGCAAGTTTGGTAACCTCTGCCTCACGCCGAGCGTTAGAAGCAGCTTGTTCTTCTATTTGGCGTTGAGCTTCTTCCAACTTATCTTCCAAGGATTGAAACGATGAAGAGGTTACTTCGAACTTGCGTTTTCCACCAACATGAGACTCATTGAGGCTGCCTATTCCATATGGTCTGCCTCTGTCATCCGTGTACGTTGACTGCATAAATAAAACCAAGATTTATAAAACCAGATGACTGAAAACCAAAAGATAACATAGATTTCGTATTTACCTGAAAAAAGAGATCGTTGTATTCCTATGTGGTTAGCTCTCGTTGTTGCGACCTACTGTCTGAAATTTCAGGCCCGATCTCTTGCATCTTAGCTTGCAAGTTCTTCTCATAATTTTGCGCGATCCTCTCAGCCTTCAGATCAACAAACGTACCATCTGATTTTGTGTGAGTCTTCACAAAAACCTCACCGATACTAACCGGTCTGCCCAATTCGTCTTCCTGAAAATGTAACATATAAATTTGTTACATAATAGAAAGTTGTAGAAGTCTTAGATATAGAAATTACACTTACCATTTCTTGTTGGATTTGGTGATATGACTTTTGGCCTGATAAGTGTTTGTGCACACCAAGGCCTTTACGGTCAGATTTCTGAGCAGCGGATGTGGTCTGAGACCTCTCTTTAGCTTCGTCAGTGTCCCATTTCTCTGTCATTGTTGTCCACAGTGTTGGGTTAATCCAGGGTGGTCGCTTTCGAGAAGTCCTCGCGGTTCTTACCATATCTTTCATTCGCCTTTGACAAATCCTCTCGAAATGTTTTTGAACAACCCCTGAGATTAAGGGATCCCATGTGTGAGTTTTCTACAAGACAAGTAGATGGTGTTACTGGACAGAATAGAAAGAAAGACATATATGAAGCTTGGAGGAGAGAAATGCTTACCGCGAACTCGACGAAGTATCTTTCCTGTCTATCGCGAGGCACAACAGTCCAACTGTAGTGTGGACCATCAAACTTGTTTGTGAAAATCTTGGTGATCTTCCTTGTCAGGTTTCCCTTGTCACGGCCAAACCTAGACAGAGACAAATAAGTGCCTCAACAACAACACAAAAACCAAGACAGAAACATACATTAATAAATGCCTGAACAACAACACAAAATTCAAACAAGCACTTATACAAGAAACGATATACCAGAAACGAATTGACACTTATACTAGAAACAACACAAAATTCAAACAAGCACTTATACCAGAATTAACCACATATCAGAAAAGATATGAATCGCAAACTGTGAGCTTAGTCTACCAAACAAAAATCAAGCCAGACAGAAGCATAATATTCCCCTGATTAGACCAAACAAGCATTTATACCAGAAACGAATTGACACTATGTAATTGCTTAGTCTACCAAACAGAGAATTGATCCTAGTGAGCACTTTAATGACCATTATCCTTGCAAGATATACAGTCATGTTATATGGAAATTCAAAACAAGATATACAGACAGTTTCTATCCATTCCAAACACAAAAATCATATTCCAAACACAACAGAAAAGAGACTTCTATGAAGACGGAGATTTGGTTTAACCATATCCACACACATAAATATCATCAATTCCACACACGCAAATCATACATCATCATTTCCAAACACAAAAACAATTCTACTAACAAACTGTAAACTAGCCTCTTGACAGGAAATCGAATTCAGACATGAATTGATAGAAACTTACCAAGTGGTGTTTGGCGGCTGAGGTCGTGTCGGAGACAGCACAGTCGTATAGTCTTGCCGGTTAGGCACCCTTAGCAGCGCCTGAAGCACCATACGTTGCTCTTCCTGGAGATCGGCCTCAATATGTGCATTGTCGTCAATCGGATTAGCTTCGAAGTCGTTGGAGATGTGAGCGTGAGACGAGTGATTACTATTACACTCAGAGTTGTGCACCGAAGGACTCAAAGAGCTTTGTCTTGGAGTCGTCTGATCTTGTGGATGAGAGCTTTCTTGTCGACTCGTCTGACCTTGAGATGGATTGCTTTGTGGTGGATTCGCCGGCGTGATGTTCTGGAAAAGCTGGGTAGGCGGAGGAAAATCCCGGATATTTGGTGATGTCGTTGAAGGTTGAGCATGCACGGGGTTCAGAGGTGGTGACGACATATGCGGAAGAAATTGGGCCGCCGGCGTGAAGGTGTACTGCGGCGGTAGAGGGTTTGTTGTTCGCGACGAAGACCCTCCGGCTCTCTGAGAAACGTTTGGAACGAATTTCTTCCGTCCTTTACCGTTCTTAGTTTCCGGCATCGTGGGATCGAAGAAGAAGAACGGAAGGTGGGATCGAAGGCGAAGATGAGAGCAAAAGGGATTTCGATCTGTAATCGGAGACGAAGAAGACTGAATGAAGGCTAAGACTTGAGGGACTTAGGGTTTTCGTAAGTTTTTATTTTTTAATCTGAATGAACCAGATAGACTTAATATTTATTTGCTGTGAGTTAAAACGATTAAACACTATGGCTTAGTGGTAAAGTTCTCGACTATCTCGGGTGAGTTATGGGTTCGAATCCATGGTGGGACATTTTTTTATTATTCTGAATAAAGCAAGGTAGACATAATAATTATTTGGTGTGTTAAATACCAATTAAACAATATGGCTTACTAGTAAAGATCTCACATTTGTTTCTCTTCACATGGGTTCGAGTCCTGGTGAGGACATTTTTTTTTTAAACTCAAAACGGGAAATAAATACTGATTAATAATGGAAAAGACAAATTACACCGAAATAATGTAAAAGACAAATTACAACGAAATTGTGACATAAGTAACATAGTGAATTAGAAGGGTTCTTCGTCATCTGATTCTTCATCAGAAGACGACAAATTACACTGAAATTCATCTTCTGGTTCTGCATCTCCGACTTCGTAATCGAGGTTTATTTGGTCTCCTTGTACGAAATTGTCGAGTACCAGATCTTCAATTGTAGTCATCAATACAGCATCATCATTTTCTGTTTGCAAAAGAGTCGGTTCTTTTTTTTCATATTCCCCTGAAATGTTACCCCTCGGATTCACTTTTAGAACATTGAGCCACAACTGCTTCGGTTTCTTTGTGTATGGGTACGGAATATAACAAACTTGATCCGCTTGCGAGGCTGTTTGTAATATAAAAATGTATATATAAGTTATACATCATGGTATATATATATATATATATATATATGATATCGACATTAATAAGTGCGTACCTAGAATAAATGGTTCGTATTTATTGTATTTTCTCGATGAAAAAATGTCTACAACACCACCATTGCTCCTTCGAGTGCCTCTACCGATAACAGGGTCATACGAATTACACTTAAAAAATGTGATTCTCAAATTGACCATCCCCTCGTACTCGAGTTCTATGATATCAGTTAAGATCCCGTAGAAATCCGCTTCATCAGATGCATCCATGTAATTTTGATCTTTAACACATACCCCATAGTTACATGTCTTTCGTCCAGCCCCGTGATTCTGCGTATGAAACAAATAGCCTCTTGTAAAATACATTGGCCAGGTTTTGACCTTATTCAAAGGTCCATGCACTATCTCTTGAACCCAAGTAGGAAATGGATTCGTGGCGTTCCAGTAAGTAACCTGCATATATATAAAAAATAGTGTCAATATATTTAAGTATAAATTTACGCAAAGTTATGAATATTTTTTAGACATACATATTCTTTCACCCATAAATGATATTCGTCAGCTCTTTTCGCAAAGAGTTCTTTTTCGGAAAATCCTGAATATTTTGCAGAAATAAATTTCTCGAACATTCTACACAAGACCAACACAAATTATATGAGAAATTAAACAAAGATTATATATATTAAAACGCAATCTGGGAGAGATGCCAACTTATATACCTCTCAATTGGCTGAAAATAGTCATAATTTCGTAAAACATATGCATGTGCGCATTGATAGTCTCTCTCTGAGAGCCATATTTCATGCATTTCTCCACTTGGACGACCTACTTGAGTAAATATAGAAGGTACTCCAGGGACATGATATACGGGGACTTTACCTTCATCGAATCTTGTTAACCTGATCAAATGAGATAAAAAGTAATTCAAATTATAATACATATATAGCATGTGTATACAAAAAGTTAAATGGCAAAGTGGGCATGATGTGATTGATTGTAGCATTTACCTTGATTTCGTTTGTATATTCCCAGCAAAGTAGTGCTCTGAGAAATAAGCAATCTCGTCATTGATATATGATTCAACAATCGATCATGCCGCATACCTTTAGTTCTGTGCTTTCCCTTTCAACTTTTTGAAAAACCTTTCAAAAGGATACATCCACCTATACTGGACAGGGCCTCCTAATTCAACTTCGTATGGGAGATGTATAGGCATGTGTTCCATCACATCGAAAAATGAAGGTGGGAAGATCTTTTCCAAATTGCATAGGATTAAAACGATGTTCTGTTTTAGAATTTGAAGGCAACTCTTATGCAAAGTTCTTGAACATAAGTCCCAGAAAAATGCTCCAACCCCTACAATATACGTGAAAATTGCATGAAGTAAATATATAAATTACAATAATCATATTTTTTTTAAAAAATTGTCATAATAAGTACCTGATAACGCAAGGTGGACATTCCGGTCTAGGAGATCTGCAAAGATAAATGGAAGTAACCGCTCCATGAAAACATGGCAGTCATGACTCTTCATGCCTGAAAACTTTTGGTTGTCCATATCAACACAAGTAGCTAAGTCTGACGAATAACCATCTGGAAACTTAACCGCATGTTTCACACATTCCAGTAAACTTTTTCTAGCTTCCTCTGTCAATGTGAAGGATGGGAAAGGAGCTTTACCCTCACTATCAATATGTAAATGTGGCCGAGAACAAAATTGTTCTATATCCAATCTTGACATGATGTTGTCTTTCGATTTACCTTTCACACTCATAAGCGTATTCATGATGTTGTCAAAAAAGTTCTTCTCTATATGCATCACATCAAGACAATGGCGGAGATTGAGGTCCCTCCAGTACGGTAGCTCCCAGAATATGCTTTCCTTGTGCCAGTTATGTTGCTTCCCATAGCCCGGCTTCTTCTTTTCATGGCCGTTTCCACCGACATCTTTTGTTTTCGATGGATTTACACCAACCAACCACTCGTAATAAACTTGCTCACCGGTCAAAGACGGAGGTGGATACTCTCTCAAAGCGTCTTTTCCCTTTAGGAAGTCTTTTTTATTCCTCCTCATTGGATGACCATGAGGAAAAAATCTTCGGTGACAATCAAACCAACACGTCTTCCTTCCCTTAGGTAGATAAAAAGACTTTGTATCTTCCATGCAAATTGGACAAGACAATTTACCATGGGTTGTCCATCCGGATAACATGCTATACGCTGGAAAGTCGCTTATCGTCCACATTAGCACTGCTTTTAGATTGAAATTTTGATTCAAAGACACATCGTATGCATCGACGCCATTAGACCACAACTTTTTAACTCCTCAATAAGAGGTTGGAGGAAGATATCGAGACTAGCTCGCGGATGATTTGGCCCAGAATTCAGAATAGTCAGAAATAAATACTCTGTATTCATGCATATACCCGGGGGTAAATTATATGGAGTCAATATCACAGGCCACAGCGAATGATTACGAGACATGCCAAATGGATTGAACCCATCTGTACATAATCCAAGATAAACGTTACGAGGTTCTTCAGCAAACCCGGGATATAGACCTTGAAAATATCTCCACTCCGCCGCATCAGAAGGATGACCCATTTCTCCCTCCTTTGCTTGGTGCTCGGCATGCCATCTCATTGCCGCTGCAGTTTTCTCGCTTTGATACATTCTCTTTAATCTGTCAGTAATAGGTAGATACCACATACGACTGTATGGTACTTTGGTTCTACGCCGCTCGTTCTGAGGCTTCCATCTTTGTTTACCACAAAACAGACATTTAGCTTCCTTTTCGTCTTCTTTCCAAAAGATCATACAATTGTTAATACAAACATCAATTGTATGATATGGGAGACCTAAATTGCGCATCAATTTTTCTGTCTCGTAATGTGAACCGGTTGCCTGGTTTCCTTCTGGTAAATAGTCTGTCAAGATTCCGCAAACCGAATCCACTAACTTTACACTCATATTATATTCTGCCTTATCTTGCATGACTCGAGCGGCTAAGGATAACTGCGAGTGACCTTCACGACAACCATCATATAATGGAGTATTCGCTCCTTCTAACAAGTCGTAGAATTTCTTTGGATGGTTACGTACCGGTTCTTCTACATTCTGATAACTAGTACCACCTTGATGATAGTTATCAAAACTCACGTTATCACGAAATGCATCATTCACCATATCCACATATCTGTCTTCTACTACATTACCAAATTCACTACTCCCACTTAAATGCGTAGGATCAACATAACTCGGACCTAAATCCATAGAGATTTCTTCTCCATGCTTATACCAAACATAATAATCTGGCATAAATCCTCTACTATACAGATGATTCCAAATTCTAGGCCCCGTGAGAAATTTGTCGTTCTTGCAAACACTACAAGGACAGTAAAACTTACCGCCATTGTTCTGCGCTAGAGACTGACTATTTGCAAATGCCATGAATTGATCCACCCCCGTGGTGAACTCTACCGAGAAATTTCCCGTCTCTTCATCGATTCGCTTATACATCCAATCCCGAAAATGACTATAATTGTAATTTCCCGACATTATAAAACAAAAAAAAATGGTTTCTCTTCTAAAATTCAATTTTTTCGTTTATGAGAATGAGGAGATTGTGAGAATGAGGAAACGATGGTCTCAAGTTTTTTTATAGACATTTTTCCGACTGATTTGCGACTACATAGCGACTATATAGCGACTGATGTCCGACTACGAGTGGTCGTCGCAAAAAGTAGATACAAGTAGGTACGCCAAGAATAAACGTGTTAAATGCTATTATTTTACGACCAATAAACGACTGTTTTGCGACCCACAGAAAAAGTCGCAATTTAGTCGCAAAATAGCGACAATTTTGTGACGAAAGTTTTCCGACTCGACGGTAGTCGTCTATTGGTCGTAAAATGGCGACCAATGTGCGACTAATACGTTTGGTCGTAAATGACCGACTATGGTGTGACTGTATTTGTGAAGTCGTAAACAAGTCGCAACATAGTCGCTAAGTAGTCGTAAAAATTTACGATTGTGTCTGTAGTCGCAAACTGTAGTCGCGAAAACGCTGTTTTCTTGTAGTGGATGTTGAAGCTATTTCACTAGAAGAAGATGGTGCAGATGATTTGCACATAATACAATGGTCATATACTTTATTATCTAGTCGTTACTATGGTTGGAATTAGATGGAATAAAGATGTTGATAGTAGGTGGTGTATCTCAAGACCACCTTAGCACTTCTAACTCTTAGTACCCTGAATCAGTTTTCTTGATGTGTGATTTATGTGCTCGTTAAATGTGTTGGATTAACAGAGCTACTTTTAATTCTTGTGTACTTCCCATGGCTATATATGCTTGTTTAACGGGTAGTGCTAAAACAATTAATTAGAGATTTCCGGTTATTGCTGCTAATTTCTCCTTAGTCGATTTTTTTATGTTTATCTTGAGTTTACTCTGTTTCAGCGCTTTTATATTTCTGAGTTTTGTCATGATACAAACTGACTTTGCGATTGCTAAACATTTATTTAAATATTTGTTTACTTATTCCAAAATAATCGTTAACAAACATTTAAACAAATGTTTATCAATCTCAAAGTCAGTCAACATGTCAGGGGGAGAGAACTGCTTTTAATTCCTTTGAATTTTTAATGGTTTGTATTGCTGGTGCTTAGGAAATGACACGAGTAAATGTTTAGCAATCTCAAAATCAGTCAACATGTCAGGGGGAGAGAACTGCTTTTAGTTCCTTTGAATTTTTAATGTTTTGTATTGCTGGTGCTTAGGAAATGATACGAGTAGATGACTCATCGTTTACCTTCTTTACATTTATAAATGATGAAAAGTAATTAGTTCAAAAAGACTCATCCCTACCTTTTGAAAGTTCGTTTCACTTTCTTATCTCGTTGTTCTGTTCTTTTCTTGTCATTTTTCTTTTGGTATCGCTCAGATAAAAGCCAATCATTTTGGTCTTTACGGTAACAGATCTTGGGCTTTTGAGAAGATATGGATAAGATTAATGGATTGCATGACGAATTGTTAGTGAAAATATTATCGTTTCTTCCAACGGGAGTTGCCGTGTCCACTAGTATTTTGTCGAAACGATGGGAATGTCTTTGGATGTGCTTGCCAAAACTTGAGTTTGGTGATACATATTATTCGAAATCTCAATGCAAGAATTTACAGTATTTTCTCGACAGAAATTTGGCATCACATAAAGCTGCGGTCATAGAAAGCTTGCGTCTCAAGTTTGGCGTTTGGCGATTTGAACGTGAAGATGTCACATGGTGGATTGATATCGCAGTTTATCGTCACGTACGTGAGCTGGAGATTTCTTATGCCTCTTTCAATCCGAGCGTATTGCCGAGTAGCTTGTACAGTTGCTACTCGCTCGTGGTCTTGAAACTCCGTGATATGGTCCTGGATGTTCCTCGAATGGTTTGTCTTCCTTCTCTGAAAACTTTGCAACTTCAAGGTATGATATACTCTAATGAAGAATCTCTTCAACGGCTTCTATCTGCTTGTGCTATTCTTGAAGATCTGTTGCTGGATATTTGTTTCTGCTTTTGTTGACGATGTGAGAAAGTTCAGCATTATCGTCCCGTCTTTGCAGAGGTTATCACTCAGTATAAGTGATTATTTTGATGTAGATGAGTTTGTCATAAATACTCCTTCTTTGAAGTATTTCAAACTTGAGGATCTATGGGAGGGGACTCACTGGTGGTCGTGTTTAATTGAGAATATGCCTAAACTGAGGGAGGCATATGTAGACATTGCAAATGATTCGTATATCAAGAGTCTTATGAGATCAATCACATCGGTCAAGGGTCTTACATTATGTGTAAGACACAGAGGTTTACAGGTAATCAATTTCCATCTTTCAACTAAAAGCATTCAATCTCATTTTCATAGTCGTTAAGTAAATACATTGTCATTATTTTTGTATATAGGATGTGTCTGTTGGCGATTATGAATGTTTTGCATGATTCAATCTCATCCAAAATTAACTGCCATTCCGATGAAAAGTATAAATGTATAAATACTTATTACTAATAAAATTAATCTAGACAATGACTTATCCACCACTTCCCATTGTCATTCAATCTCATTTTCAGGAATCGAAGCTGAGGAGAAGGCACTTTGTTTTTGGAAAGAAACCCTAAAACATTACAACGTAGTTTTTGTTTCATTTTCTTATAAAAAAAACCGTAAACGGGTCTAAACGGGTACCCGTTTAACTGAGTTGGTTTTTGACAGGACAATGACTTCATCGACATGGTGACCCAAAATGCACATCAACCATGAATCTGTTGAGCTGGATCGGCAGACATCTATGCGTGAGACATAGGCGGTTTGATTTGTAGAATGTGTAGTTAAAAATGTAATTTTTGTTCTCTCTTGAGACCTTTGAACAAAATGTTTGTTTGAAACCTCCAAAAGGAATTTTATAAGATACTATACACTACACTGCTCCTCTTTCTCTTATAGCTTAAAAGTATCTTGAACGTTTTTTCTAAGTGTGTATCAACAGAAGCGAAGTAAAATTACGTATTATGGGTTTCATTTACATTTGAATTAAATCTTCCTTTTAAGATTCCCATATCATCAATAGAACTAAAATTAACTAAATTTGAATGATTCTTCTTAACTCAAACTTGTATATACAAGAATGCAGTTGTCCCGTAGCTATAATGAACAATCTGTAGCAATATAGTTTTTGCTACGGATTTGACACGGATAACAATCAGTGGCTATAATTTCGTGGCTATTGTAATCAATGGCAAATCGAGACTAATTTGCTACGTTTTTGGTACCGATATTTCCGTGGCAAAAAAAGCCACATATTTGCTACGGAATAATCCGTAGATAATTTGTCACAAATTGCTACGTTAATTCCGTAACAAATTTGCTACGTTTTGTTACATATTGTATGTAGCAAATTTGCTACTGATTGCTACGAAGTTTCAGTAGCAATTTTGCTACTCGTTGCTACCCATTAACCGTGGAAAATTTGCCACTGTTAGCTTCGTTTGTGCTGTAGCAAATATTGCCACGAATAGATCATGTCAAATTGCTACGAAACATACCGATTATTTCGTAGCGAAGATTTAGTTTTTTTTTTTTTTTGGTTTTAATGTTAGCAAAGATTTAGTTTACTACAGAAAAAAACAATTGTAGCAAATTTGTTTGGACTGAAATAATTTGGGCTGTGGAGAATGGTTCTGAGGGGATAAGTACTCAGCACGTCGATTGTGTGAGATTGGAAGTAAGGTCGGAGCTTCCTAGCTGCGACGACAACTGCCAGGGCGAGTTTCTCCAGCGTCAGGTATCTGCTCTCTGCGCCGTCCAGTGACTTGCTGATGTAGAAGATGGGCTTTTGATCGCCCCGGTCTTCTCTTACCAGTACCCCGCTAACTGCCGATATGGTCACAGCGATATAGAGATAGAGGGTTTCACCCTCTTCGGGTTTAGCCAGGACGGGGGGAGTTGATATGTACGCCTTCAGCTGCTGGAGGGCCTCCTCACACTTACTGTCCCATTCAAACCACTTGTTAGCTCGGAGCAGCTGGTAGAACGGTAAGCATCTAACGGTTGAGCGGGAGATGAACCGGTTGAGCGCGGCGATCCTCCCGGTGAGTCGTTGGACTTGGCGTGCATTTTCTGGGGACTTGAGATCGATGACGGTCCAGATCTGCTTAGGGTTTGCTTCGATCCCGCACTGCGTGATGATGTACCCGAGGAATTCTCCCGACGTGACGCCAAAGGAGCACTTGGCCGGGTTCAGCTTCATGTTGTACTCGTTCAATGTCTGGAAGCAGGACCGGAGATGAGCGACGTGGTCGCTTGCTACTAGGGACTTCACCAGCATGTCGTCGATATAGACCTCCATGGTGCGACCGATCTGGTCGGCGAACATCTTGTTGACGAGCCGTTGGTAGGTGGCTCCGGCATTCTTGAGCCCAAAGGGCATGACCTTATAACAGTAGATTCCACGGTCAGTGATGAACGCGGTTTTCTCCTGGTCATCTGGGTGCATGGGGATCTGGTTGTATCCCGAGAAGGCATCCATAAAAGAGAGCAGCTCGTTCCCGGTGGTGGCTTCGACGACCTGGTCGATTCGGGGGAGCGGAAAGCTGTCTTTCGAGCACGCCTTGTTTAGGTCGGTGAAATATACGCAGACCCTCCATTTTCCATTCTTTTTCTTGACTACTACCGGATTGGCCAACCAGTCCGGATATTTGACCTCGGTGATCGAGTCAGCAGCGGTCAGTTTTTCTAACTCGTCGTTAACGGCCTGCGCACGTTCGGGCCTTAGCTTTCGTCGTTTCTGCTTGATTGGTCTGAAGGTCAGATCTACGTTGAGCTCGTGACTGCAGATCGTCGGGTCGATGCCGGGCATGTAACTTGTCGACCAGGCGAAGGTGGAGACATTCTGCCTTAGAAATTTGATCAGCTCTTCTTTGATGCTACCTTTCAGGTCGGCCCCGATCCCTACACAGTGGCTAGGATCAAGCGGATCGATGTTGACTTGCGCGACTAGGTCCCGGCCTGGGTGGTCCTGGTTATTTGGCTCACCGGGGTGTTGTGTATTGATTGTTAAGCAGGCTGGTGCGGCGTGACGCAATTTGTGCTCGATGGCGAAGCAAGCACGAGAGACCCTCTGATTGCTCCGGAGGGTATACGTCCCGGCCTGGTTGGGGAACTTGAGGCATTGGTGATACGTTGAAGTGACTGCCTTCATCGAATGCAGCCACGGGGTCCCGAGAATGATGTTGTAGATCGGGGTGGTATCGAAGACGACGAACTTGACGATTTTGGTGACCTGGCCTACATAGACTGGTAGTTCGATGGTGCCGATCCCGTTGACGGTGTTCCCGGCGAAGCCGGTTAGCGGGATAGAGAGTGGTTTGACCTCGGCTCCGTTTAGGTTCATCCTTGCCAGGGTATCTTTGAAGATGAGATCAACCGAGCTGCCCGTATCGACGAGAACCCGGTTGACGTCGCAGTCGGCCACGCGAATCTGAACGACGAGAGGGTCGTTGTGAGGTTGATGGACCCCGGCCGCGTCAGCCTCGGTAAAGCAGATCCCCTTCTTATTTGTGTCATGCATGTCGATTACCGGGTCGGAGTGCCATCTCAGGGAGGCGTCGGTCTTTCTCTCGTGCTGCTTGATGGATCGTACCGAGTCGTTGCACGAGAGGAGCCCTCCCATGATCATTCCGATCAGTGTTCGCGCCGGGGAAGGCAACATGTCCTTTTCTCGGCCTCGCGAAGGAGATCTCCGGCGATTGTTATCATTTTGGGCGCGGTTATCGGGCCTAGCTCGGCTATCCTCGTGACCTCGGTTGTCGCGTTGCTGACGTCGGTCGTTGTCCCGAGCTCGCGGGCGCAATGGCTCGGGTACGCGGATTTCTCCCTTCTGATATTGGCTCAATATGACTTCTTGGAACGCGCGGCAATGCGAGGTCGGGTGTCCCTTCCTCTGATGAAAATCGCAGATGGCCGTCCTGTCGTACTGCTCTTCTGCCCGGGGTTCCTTGTCCTTTGGCTCGTCGGGGCGCTGGTCCTTTTGGTTGGGGTCGCGCACATAATTGTTCCGGGGCAGTTTTGGCACGGGGTTGAAGAAAATAGTGAGATCGTGCATGTGGAGGACGGCCGGCGATTCGTCGACGAGGAATGCGGCGGCCTGCCTCCCTTTGCTGCGTTGGTATTCGTCATCATAATGCTGACGAGGTTCTTGATACCCGTCATGGGATCGCTCCTTTGGAACCGGAGCCTTGTGCGAGGAACTGCTCCTTGATTCGGCTGCTTTTTCCTCCCCGAGCTCAACGTAGAGCTCGGTGCGGTGTAGGGCATCTTCTAACAAGCGCGGCCTGTTGAGCTTCATATCGTCCTTGAAGGCCGAGTCGGCCCGTAGGCCCTTCCTTAGGGCGGGAAGCGATGATTCGTCTGTCACGATGCTTTGTGAAGCCGTGGCCTTGAATCGCTCGATGAAAGACTTGAGTGACTCCTTTGCTCCTTGGTTTAATGCCTAGAGGTCGGCGCTGGACGCGGACTGTTTGATGTATATAGAGTAGTGCTCGAGGAAGATGGTTGAGAGATCCCTGAAGCTGTCGATGGAGTGTGTTTTCAGCCGAGAGAACCATGTCAGGGCGGGACCGGTAAGATTCTCTACAAAAAGCTGGCAGTGGGCGGCCTCACTCTCGTCTGGGGAAAAGTGTGTGCGCCCCATGGCGATGGTGAATGCCGTTAGATATTGGGCCGGGTCGGTGTTGCCTGCATATGGCGGGAGCTTGAGTTTGCCGAGGTGCTGGAGTGGGATGGATGCGATCCGATGTGTGAACGGCGTATTTTGCGTTTTTCTCAGGACGCGGTCTATTTCTGGAGCCGCGCTGGTGGCTTGATGAATCTTAGAAGACATTGCACGGATCGTCTCCTTCATAGCCTCGAATTCAGCGTCTCTGGCACGCTCCGAGCTGGCACGTCGAGGGTGTGCTTCGTTGCCTGGGAAGCCGTCTGCCGTTGGGGCGAATCGTCCGGCTGGTCCTTCGGATTCCGACGGCGAGTCTCCGAATAGGTTTCTCTGGAGGCGTAGGGTATCTGCCCGAGAGATCGGTTCTCTGATTTGAACGGCAGGGGATCCGGTGTTGTCTGACCGATCGCGGGAGGCCGCTAATGTGGCGAACCATTGATCGGTGGTTCGCGTGAGCTCGTCTATTCTGGCGAGCAAGGTCTGCATTACGGCAGACAGGGTGGACTGGTCCTCCGGCGTCTGAGATACGTTTCAGGCGGCGTAGCTGTTAAGCGGAGTGGATCCCGGAGCTGGGGGCGGAGTCCCGAGGGGCTGGCTTTGAGGAATTGATCCTTCGGCTGTCATCTGAGCTGATGGCGAGGCTGCTGTTGTTTGGGATGACGGCGAGGCTGTCGTTTAGGCAGGAGTCTCCTGTTCAGATAGTACTCTCGGAGGCGGGACCGTCATTGTTGTCGCGGTTGAACTGTTCCTTGCGTGTAGAAAAATCTCTAAATCCCTCTCTGTTACGAATCCCCTAGATCGCACACTCGACGGTTTGGGTAAGACGGGATAAGCCTTGCAAACGACGGATCGCTTCAAGGGATGTGGATCGAATGGTCTCACAAGGGTTGCGGAAAGCCCTTGATATTCCTCTTTGCTATTTTCGGATATGACTCACCAAAAATAAGCAAAGGATTTCGATTGATATGACTCACAATCGAGATTTTTGATCTAGAGAGAAAATAGATTTTTGATTCAAATACTAGATGATTTTCGAAAATGAGTTACAAAGAGATTATAAAGAAAAACAAGAGGGGTTGCATGCACAGCAATTAACCACCTCGAAAATGAGAGAAAAATAAAGACAAAGACTTGACTAAAAATTAAAAAAAAAGTTTGAATGCCCCTTAGGATTCCATGCGAAAATGCCCCTTTGGTTTCTTGATATTTTTGTTGACTTTGACTTGTGATTTTCGTGGGCTTCATGGGCTTAGATCAACACATTGGGTTTTATTGGAAGTGAAATATTTGCCTCGTTAAAAACCTTGCTTCGGAAAACCCATTGGGACAAAACCGAAACGAAGGAAAAGAGCACAAATAAATCACTTGAGCCAATGGTCGATCTACTTTGGCCTGATTTTAATACCGGTGAGGTTTGAATGCATCTTCTACGTCCTGACCCAAGTACCCTTGATGATACAACCTCCCTAAGACCAATTTGAATCTTTTGGCCTTAGCGCCTATCTTTGAGTAACATTTTGATTTTCCCCCATTCGGATGTCCCACGGCAAAGAATCCCTCGGATCCCTCGGATCCCTCGAATCCCTCGAATCCCTCGGTTCCCTCAGCAACTGGTTCGAGCTGCTCATCCAGGATCATATCATCCCCCCTCTCTTCAAAAGGATTTGTCCTCAAATCCGAAGAACCTACACGAAAACGAGCTAAGTTAGTAAATTTGAAGTTCAAAGTCGGATTATGCTTACCTTGGGAATTGGTCTTGGATGTGTTGGGGTTGATCCATGCTGATGTTGAAAATGGTATATGCTTTCTAGGATTCGCCAAAACAGAATAGACATCTTTCACCATTTTGCCTCGGATGTTTCGATTCTCTCCGGGTCCGAGTTGGGTGTTGTGAAGCAACTTGAAATCTGCGTGACCAAACAAGAAAACACCACGACCATTAGTCTTAAAATGAGTGTTTGGTTGAGAAAACTTACCTAACCCAGTAGAGATTTGATCGTTTGGTCGAGTCTTTTGTTCGACTTGCTCCGTTTCGACCGTTGAGATAGTTTGCAAAGGAGGATGAAGATCGGTGCATGCTACTGGAATTAGGTTTCGACCAGTCTCCTCAAAATATCCAGTTGGTCGATGAAAATGATTAGAGTTGTTGAAAACTCGTTGCTCAAATTCCTCCCTCAATCGAACTAAATAGTTCACGTGTGTGTAATCGGGTCGCAAGAGGATCGATCGATCGAAATCAATTCTTCCGGACCAGGAGTCATGGATCGATTTTTCCTTTTGCCGTGGATCACCTTTGTTGATTTTAGCTTGAGTTTTCTGCAAAAGAAAAGGTTTCTCACTCGGAAGTGCAAGCTCCGGTGCATGGTTAGTTAAGCTCGAAGAAGCTTTCGAAAAATCAATCAAAAGACACTTTTTATTTTTATTGGAAGAGTTGGAAGAAACACTTACAACCTCTTTACCTTTTTGCTTGAGAATAATTTGATCTTGATAAATTTCGCTTGGTGACATGGGAACCAACGTGATCTTCTTTCCTTCGTAGTTAAACAAATACCGATTATTGAACCCGTCATGAAGAACCCGTCGATCGAATTGCCATGGTCTTCCTAGAAGGATGTGGCTTGATTCCATGGGCAACACACAGCACCTCATCTTGATACGTGCCAATGGTTATAGGAACCGAGACTTGATTTTTCACCTTCATCTCCTCATTATTTAGCCATTGAAGACTATACGGCTTCGAATGTTCTTTCACGGTCATGTCAAGCTTCTTGACCATTGTTTCACTTGCCACGTTGGTGCAGCTTCCTCCGTCTATGATGAAACTACATACCTTTCCTTGGACTTGGCATCGAGAGTGAAACAAATTCTTCCGTTGTTCATGCTCGTCGGTTTTGATGTGCATGTTCAAAGCCCGTTGAATTACTAAGAGCTCTCCTACCTCGGCAACTTCTTCATGCTCCTCTTGATACTCATCAAAAACCGTTTCTTTTTCTTTCTCAATATCTCCATTGTCCAAGAGAACCATAATCCTTTGGTTCGGACATTCCTTTGCATAGTGTCCCTTACCTTTACACTTGAAACATCTCACATCATGAGTTGTAGAATTAGAATTTTCATACCTTCCTTTGTAGCTTTGAGTAGGTGCGGCTGGTTTCGGCTCGGTTGTGGGTTTGAAAACTTGTTTTTCTTCACCTTGAAAGCTCGGCTTAGGTACTATTCCAGCACCATGAGAAGGTCGAGAAGGAACACTTCTCCTTTTGAGCTGCTTTTCCACCATAATAGCCTTATGCAACAACTCCTTTACGGTTGCGCATGATTGCACCTCCATTCGGTCTTGTAGCTCACGGTTCATGCCAGGTAGAAATCTTGCTATGGTAACGTCACTCGTCTCGTCAACATCTCCCTTAAGCATTAGCTTTTCCATTTCTTGGAAGTAGTCTTCCACGCCTCTATTCCCTTGGGACAAAGCTCTCAAACGTTGATGAAGCTCTCGGTGGTAGTGAGTTGGAACAAAACGTTGTCGCATCAAGTAGATCATTTCTTCCCATGTCTCAACGGGATTCTCACGGTTGCGCCTCCGGTTCGTTACAAGCTGATCCCACCAATCAATGGCATAGTCACAAAATTCAGTAGCCGCCAATCTCATCTTCTTTTGAGTGGAGAAGTTTTGGCAATCGAATACCAATTCCACCTTCTTTTCCCATTCAAGGAAAGCATCCGGGTCGTTCTTCCCGTGGACCGGTGGAATACGAAGCTTCATTCCACCTAGATCATTGTCGTTTCGTCTACGAGCTGGTGGATGTCTTTCTCGGTTTCCATCCGAGGAATCTCCTTGATCGTAAAATGGGTTATCTTCCGGTTCGTATCGCATTGGTCGGTTCCTCCTTTGTCTCGCCGGTGCGGGGCAACTCCCTCGTCCCACACTCTGATCTGACCTATTTCCCTCGGCCCTTTGGTCAGCACCTTGCTGCCTCTCTTGTCTTCCGGGCGTACGGATCTCGAGGGCGGTCATACGATCACGCATCTCTTGTAAAAGTTCGGTGATAGCATCGACTTTTTGAGCCATCGCAGCATCTCGCTCTCTCCTAGACCGTGATGATGCGGTCTCACTTTCCTCGGACATGTTTGTTCCTCGCACAAATTCAAAACACAAAAGTGAGAGTATGCCAAGTTCAGATTTTTTTTTTTTTTTTAAACTATGACCACAAAAAAAAAAACTGGAATTTTTCAAAAACTCAAAACGAATTTTTTTTTTTTTTTTTTTTGAATTTTAAAAATTATGACAATTAAAACAAGACACAGATCTACTTAGCTATATTTTTTTGATAACGTTTTGATATAATATAAATTAAAACAAAACAGAAACAACCAAAATTTCAAACCCATAAATTTCAAAGAAGATGAACAGTCTTAAATAAAAACGAAATGAAATAAGAACAAGTGAGAGATGGAACGAAATTACCCAGATTGTGGAGTGGTGCTCTCATACCACTTGTTACGAATCCCCTAGATCGCACACTCGACGGTTTGGGTAAGACGGGATAAACCTTGCAAACGACGGATCGCTTCAAGGGATGTGGATCGAATGGTCTCACAAGGGTTGCGGAAAGCCCTTGATATTCCTCTTTGCTATTTTCGGATATGACTCACCAAAAATAAGCAAAGGATTTCGATTGATATGACTCACAATCGAGATTTTTGATCTAGAGAGAAAATAGATTTTTGATTCAAATACTAGATGATTTTCGAAAATGAGTTACAAAGAGATTATAAAGAAAAACAAGAGGGGTTGCATGCACAGCAATTAACCACCTCGAAAATGAGAGAAAAATAAAGACAAAGACTTGACTAAAAATTAAAAAAAAAGTTTGAATGCCCCTTAGGATTCCATGCGAAAATGCCCCTTTGGTTTCTTGATATTTTTGTTGACTTTGACTTGTGATTTTCGTGGGCTTCATGGGCTTAGATCAACACATTGGGTTTTATTGGAAGTGAAATATTTGCCTCGTTAAAAACCTTGCTTCGGAAAACCCATTGGGACAAAACCGAAACGAAGGAAAAGAGCACAAATAAATCACTTGAGCCAATGGTCGATCTACTTGGACCTGATTTCAATACCGGTGAGGTTCGAATGCATCTTCTACGTCCTGACCCAAGTACCCTTGATGATACAACCTCCCTAAGACCAATTTGAATCTTTTGGCCTTAACGCCTATCTTTGAGTAACATTTTGATTTTCCCCCATTCGGATGTCCCGCGGCAAAGAATCCCTCGGATCCCTCGGATCCCTCGAATCCCTCGGATCCCTCGGATCCCTCGAATCCCTCGGATCCCTCGAATCCCTCGAATCCCTCGGATCCCTCGGTTCCCTCGGTTCCCTCAACAACTGGTTCAAGCTGCTCATCCAGGATCATATCACCCTCCCTCGAATCCCTTTGGGTTCTTGATATTTTTGTTGACTTTGACTTGTGATTTTCGTGGGCTTCATGGGCTTAGATCAACACATTGGGTTTTATTGGAAGTGAAATATTTGCCTCGTTAAAAACCTTGCTTCGGAAAACCCATTGGGACAAAATTGAAACGAAGGAAAAGAGCACAAATAAATCACTTGAGCCAATGGTCGATCTACTTGGGCCTGATTTCAATACCGGTGAGGTTTGAATGCATCTTCTACGTCCTCACCCAAGTACCCTTGATGATACAACCTCCCTAAGACCAATTTGAATCTTTTGGCCTTAGCGCCTATCTTTGAGTAACATTTTGATTTTCCCCCATTCAGATGTCCCGCGGCAAAGAATCCCTCGGATCCCTCGAATCCCTCGAATCCCTCGGATCCCTCGGTTCCCTCAGCAACTGGTTCAAGCTGCTCATCCAGGATCATATCACCCTCCTTGGAGCGCCAATTGTTGATCCAAAGGACCACTGATGATGATTAGAGGTGTATTACGAGATTGAGAGGCGAGATTTCCGTCAATAGAACGAGTTAACTCGACTTTTGAACAGGTCGGGATTAGGCGAAAAGAGGTCGGGTACTAAGATGAACAGGTCGGGGACCGTATTCCTTGTATTAATATTCGGAAAAGATGAACGGTTTAGATTTACGAACTGGTTCCGACGGGAATCCAGTTCGGTGTTCTAAACGACGTTGCTTTCTTACAAGACGATGAGGTCGGGTGTTAAATCTAGAGACAGAGAGTAATCAATGCGTGATCCCCCTCATAAATGCATGCTGGGGGATATTTATAACAAGAGTCTGCCGCCTGCTCCCCGAGATTCCGGGATGACGTGGCGCCTCCAGCGCTTCTTGGGGGTAAGGTACCTCGAGATGTGTGGTCCGGCTTCTTCGGTTGGTATATCATGATGAGTCCGGCGCCATACTCCTACGCGGATAGCACACTGTTTACCGAGCTGTCCGCCACGTGTCGTCTTCCCATTCGGTCCCTCTGGGCAGATTTGGTGAGGCGTCAACGCGAGCTCGGTGGGCCTTTGCATTGACTTTTGGCTGGGTTTTGATTTGATGGGCCCTAACTGCTGAGATGGGCCTAGCTAATTGGGGGTGCTAAGCCTACCTCTAATCGAAGAGAAACAAATCTATATAATAAAGTTTGGATCAAAAAAATCTATATAATAAAGTCAAATCACAAAAACATTAAAGAATTCACAAAAACAGTCAAAAACATTTTACCGTAGATGGAATCTTGACAATATTGACTCTTTATACAATACAGTTGAGGAAATTGTCAAATTCCCAGCCTCAAATTCCAAAAACACAAATGAAGTCATTGATACTCATATCTAGTAAAGTAGTAAGTAAGAAGATGGAAATCTAGTCTCGGAAAATCTCACTGTGTTTTGTGCTCGGTAAAACCATTGAGCTCGGAAGTGTAGTTCATAGTCTTCTCCTTCAAATAACTCAATAATTTTCGCAAGATGGTATGGTTCGTTTTCACCTGCCAGCATTAAATCGATATTACTTCATACAATAACATAGAGATCGTCAAAAAATGCAGGTCAAACATACCGAGTCCGAGTCAACCCGCAAAATAACCCTCGTCTGTGTATATATTTTTACAACCCGTATATAGTCGTGTATACATTATCAAAACGACGTCGTTTTGACCATTTTTTTAAACCATATATAATGCAAAATCAGGATTCGAATACACTTGCCACGTCACCTCTACCATTACCCAAGATTGTTTTTATTGTCCTAACCAATATACTTATATTTATATATGTTACAACGATGTGTTTTACGGATTTCCCTCCCAAATTCAGATTTCCCGCCCAAAATCGCGATTTTATGGAGTCTCGGGATGAATAGTAACCACGGAGAAAAACCAACCTCGTCTAAGCTAAAGGAGATGACTCAGAGTGAATAGTAGTCTCAGGATGAATAGTATCACAGGATGAATAGTTATCCTATCAAAACCGTGAAATATGGTATCCCGTGGTTACTATTCATCCCGGGATTACTATTCAAAACCGCAAAATCATGTTTTTCCGGGATTTTTAACAACATATGTTGTATACTTATTTCACGGTTTAGCGGGAAAACGCGATTTCGCGGTTTTGACGGGAAAACGTGATTTCACGGTTTTGGCGGGAAAACGTGATTTCGCGATTTTGGCGGGAAAACGTGAGTTCGCGGTTTTGACGAGAAAACGTGATTTTGCGGTTTTGACGGGAAAACGTGATTTTGCGGTTTTGACGGGAAAACATGATTTTGCGGTTTTGACGAGAAAACGTGATTTCGAGGTTTGGGCGGGAAAAACGAGATTTTGCGATTTGGGCGAAAAAACGCGATTTTGCGGTTTAGACAGGAAAACGCGATTTTAAGGTTTGGACGGGAAAACGCGATTTTGCGGTTTAGACGAGAAAACGTGATTTCGCGGTTTTGGCGGGAAAACGTGATATTGCGGTTTTGACGGGAAATAAATTCAAATGACAAAACACATCGTTTTAATATATATAAATATATTTATATTGGTTATCACAACAAAAACGATCTCTGCAATATGGTAATGCAATTGTGTTAAGTATGTAGGAGGTCATGGGTTCAAATCCCCATTTGCATTATCTGGGTTTAAGAAAATAATCAAAACGACGTAGTTTTGATGACATATACACAGTCTTATACAAACTGTAAAATCAATATACGGCTGAGGGTTATATTGCGGGTTGAATCGGACTTGGTAGGATTAACTTACATTTTCTGCAAGTGGAGGGTGGAGTTGCAAAAAAAATCTACTTGGAGGGTTTATTTGCAGAAAACCCTTTTTAATATGTTGACGGTGGCAAATAACTCAATAATTTTCGCAAGATGGTATGGTTCGTTTTCACCTGCCTGCATTACATACTCACAAGTCAAAATTAAAGTCAATGGAAAATTCAGACAAGTTTCGCCAGATAAAAACCCTAGATTCCAACAACATCCTCAAAACCAAATCTAAAATGTAAATCGATATTGCTTCATACAATAACATAGACATCGTCTCCTAGATGCAATGTATCGCCACCCACCATGTCTTTACTATAATGAGCTTTAGCCTTTAGTTCCGGTTCCGAGCCCCTGAGCAAAATTAGGCGAAGAAGATTAGGGTAAACTACAATAAGAAGAAGAAAATTCAGAGACGAATTACTTACCGACTCCGAGGAGTCTCGATTAAGATTGTTTTTCTCGTACAAGATGAGTACGATAAGGCCATTTCTCAATTGCTTCATCAGAGGCGATCGGCTCACCGTGGAAACACAGATCTGGATTTGGTTCGCTATGTTTCTTAGATTTACATCTGGAAACCATTTTTGGAGAGGCGACAAAGACCAAAAGACATAGCAGAAGAGAGAAAGGATTTTTAGTTGAGACTTAGTTGTGATTGTGGGTTCCGACTCTCGAGGCGAGTGAACTTATGGAGTTTTTTAAAAAATTATTAAAAATTAATAAAAAAAAAAAATAAGGAAACAAATATTTTTTCGAACGTTGCGGGAGATTTTTATTTCCTTTTTAATAAGCAGTTATTTTCAATCAACATGATTGGAAATATGAGGATTACCGTCCATCCCGTGACAGGTCTGCAGTTTCTACAAAATCTGGTAGCTTAGGTGTAAGAAAAAACAAGAAGCTGAGTGTTTGCATTGCTTGCAAGGGGAAATCGTAGGTTATATATAAAACCCGAATTTCAAAAATAATGAAATCATCAAACGTTTTTAGAAATCCAACCGTAAGCCAAATGCTATCAGGAAGTCCAGTGGCCTACGCGTGCAATTTTCTCTACAAGGTCTCCAATCTAAGGTTTCCTTACCCAGTGAGTTGGCCCCCACTAAGCATGCATTAAACCCAAACCCGACAATCCCAAAATAACAATTGCCTTGTTCTTATGAAAACAAGCATATATATAACACCTTTGATAGATCCTCCCAAAATTCGCAC
This sequence comes from Eutrema yunnanense, assembly GCA_002933935.1. Classification (NCBI taxonomy): domain Eukaryota; kingdom Viridiplantae; phylum Streptophyta; class Magnoliopsida; order Brassicales; family Brassicaceae; genus Eutrema; species Eutrema yunnanense. The sequence continues at coordinate 167,930 of PKML01030898.1, forward strand.
ACTCTTGTCGTTATTGAAGCGGAATGAAACGAGGATAATCTTTGAATGAACAAGGTGGGGGAAGTGAATGGTTGCGTCGAGGGCTATGGACTGCACTCGGTAAACCCGATCCGAAGGATAACCACCTAAGGAACGTTGTGACTCTTCAGCTAACCACCTCGAAATCGATTTGAACACGTCGACTTACCACCTAGTGAACGGTTTCCAATCACGAGCTAACCACCCAATGATCGAAGTGATTTCTTTGGCTAACCACCAAGGAGATCGAAAAGTTCCAAAGGAACAAGAGAGAAATTCTCAAAGAGATTTTTATAAAAGATGTGAATGAATAAAATGAAAGGATTACATGAGTTTATATAGAAAAATAAGAGAAGTGGTCAAAGAGACCATTCTCGAAAATGAAAGAGAATGTGGGGAAAACAGTGTCTTGGAAATAGAAATAAAGACTAAGACTTTGACTAGAAAGTTTGAATGACCCCTCGGCTACTTTGACTAGTCTCCCTCGAAAATGCTCCCTCGGAAGTGATCCCTCGGCAAAGTCCCTCGGGAAAATCCCTTGGAAATAATCCCTCGGAAAAGTTCCTCGGAAATCATCCCCTCGGAAATCAACTTGCGATTGGACCGGATATGAAGTGTAAGCTGTTGCCTCGTTAAAACCTCTACTCGGAAAACCCATTGGGAAAAAACCGAGTATAGGAAAAAGAGTACAACAACTTACACTCGGCCAACCTCAAGCTGAATCCGCAAATGATATAGAGGTCAAGGCGTAGTGCGTAAGTTGGTCTTCATCCTCGTTCCGAACATCGTTAAGTAGTTTCCGAACAGCTCCGGCTAACTTCTTCATCTTGGACCGCGTAACGGGACCTTCGGGAATGATCAAAACTTCCTCTGGAACCTCGTCCAAAGCAGGCGTGTCCATGAATCTATCATCCCCCTCCTCTTGAAAAGGATTTGTCCTCAAATCTGTTTCGTCTGCAATAAAGGGAATAATATCAGAAACGTTGAAGCTAGAGCTAACGGGATACTTACCTTGAAGATCGATCTTATAAGCGTTATCATTGATCTTCTCCAAAAGTGTGAATGGTCCATCAACTCTCGGCAAGAGTTTAGACTTCCGTTCCTCGGGGAACCGCTCCTTCCGCAAATAGATCCAAACAAGGTCACCGGGTTCAAACGTCTTTTTATTCTGACCTTTGTTGGCATACTTGCGGAATTGCTCCGTTTTGTGCTCGATATGTTGCTTTGCCTTCTCATGCATTTGCTTAACCAGCTCGGCTTTCTTCTTTCCATCCATGCTTACACGTTCTCTCAAAGGCAAAGGAGTTAGATCCAAAGATGTAAGAGGATTAAAACCGTAAACAAGTTCAAACGGAGAGAAATAAGTAGTAGAATGCACGTCACGATTATAAGCAAACTCAACATGCGGTAAACAATCTTCCCACGACTTAAGATTTTTCTTAATTACCGTCCGCAAAAGCATTCATAAGGTCCTATTAACCACCTCGGTCTGACCATCGGTTTGCGGGTGACAAGTCGTAGAGAAACAAAGCTTAGTTCCTAGTTTAGACCAAAGCGTCTTCCAAAAATAGCTAAGGAATTTCGTATCTCTATCCGAAACTATCGTCCTAGGCATCCCATGCAAACGTACAATCTCTCTAAAGAACAAATCGGCAATGTTAGATGCATCATCGGTCTTATGGCAAGGAATGAAATGAGCCATCTTAGAAAACCTATCTACAACAACAAAGACCGAATCACTACCTCTCCTAGTTCTCGGCAAACCTAACACAAAGTCCATCGAAATGTCGGTCCATGGTGCACTAGGAATCGGCAAAGGAGTGTACATACCTTGGCTTTGGCTTTTGGATTTAGCTAACTTACATGTTGTGCATCGGCTACAAATCCGTTCAACGTCTCGCTTCATGTGCGGCCAAAAGAAATGGTCTTGCACCACCAAAAGAGTTTTAGCCACGCCAAAATATCCCATTAAGCCACCGCCATGTGCTTCCCTAACAAGAAGGTCTCTTAAAGAAGAATTAGGAATACACAACCGGTTCTCAAAGAATAAGAAACCGTCACTACGAAAGTATTTTCCCGAAGCAAATTTAGCACAAGTTAGAAATACTTCCTGGAAATCGGGGTCGGTTGTATAAGCTCCCTTGATCATCTCGAATCCAAGCACCTTGGCATCTAGAGTCGAAAGCAAAGTATACCTCCGAGATAAGGCATCGGCCACGACGTTCTCCTTGCCTTGCATGTATTGGATCACGTACGGGAAAGTTTCCACGAACTCCATCCAACGGGCATGTCTCTTGTTCAACTTCTGTTGGCTCTTCAAATGCCTAAGTGATTGATGATCGGTGTGGATCACGAAGTCCTTCTACCAAAGATAGTGTTGCCACGTTTGGAGTGCACGGACTAAGGCATAGAAATCCTTGTTGTACGTCGGGTAGTTGAGAGTTGCTCCACCGAGTTTCTCACTAAAGAAGGCGATTGGCTTCTTCTCTTGCATAACCACGTCACTGATACATACACCAGAAGCATCGCATTTAATCTCAAATGTTTTTATAAAATCGGGTAAAACGAGAAGAGGGGCGTGAGTAAGCTTGTGTTTTATGAGCTGAAAAGCGTTCTCTTGAGCTTGTTCCCATTTGAAGCCCACGTCCTTCTTGATCACTTCGGTTAGTGGCGCGGCAATAGTGCTGAAATCCCGAACGAACCGTCTATAGAAACTGGCTAAGCCGTGAAAGCTTCGGACTTCACCAACCGTCTTAGGACTCGGCCAATCTTGGACCGCCTTAATCTTGTCCTCGTCAACCTGTATGCCTTGAGAACTCACCACAAAACCTAGAAACACCACGTTATCCGAACAAAAAGAACATTTCTTAAAGTTGCCAAAAAGAAGTTCTTTCCTAAGCACGTCTAACACCTTCCGCAAATGGTCCACATGATCGTCTAAGGTCTTACTATAAATCAAAATATCATCGAAGTAGACAACAACGAAGACACCTATGAAAGACCTAAGGACATGATTCATGAGACGCATAAAAGTACTAGGGGCGTTCGTAAGACCAAACGGCATAACTAACCACTCATATAAACCGTGCTTAGTTTTGAAAGCGGTTTTTCACTCATCACCTTCCTTCATCCGGATTTGGTGATAACCACTTTTCAAGTCTATCTTAGAAAAGATACTAGACCCATGAAGTTCATCTAGCATATCATCTAGCCTAGGAATCGGATGGCGATACTACCATAAGAAGAAGAAAATTCAGAGACAAATTACTTACCGACTCCGAGGAGTCTCGGTTAAGATTGTTTTTCTCGTACAAGATGAGTACGATAAGGCCATTTCTCAATTGCTTCATCAGAGGCGATCGGCTCACCGTGGAAACACATATCTGGATCTGGTTCGCTCTGTTTCTTAGATTTACATCTGGAAACCATTTTTGGAGAGGCGACAAATACCAAAAGACGGAGCAGAAGAGAGAAAGGATTTTTAATTGAGACTTAGTTGTCATTGTGGGTTCCGACTCTCGAGGCGAGTGAACTTATGGAGTTTTAAAAAAATTATTAAAAATTAAGAAAATAAAAAAAGAGGGAAACCAAATATTTTTTCGAACGTTGCGGGAGATTTTTATTTCCTTTTTAATAAGCAGTTATTTTCAATCAACATGACTGGAAATATGATGATATGAGCATGAAAAACACTAAGAAAGATCAAGACGATGCTATGCTAGTATCCGTTGGACTAGTCACGAGAGAGAAGGCTAAGAGGATCAAGGACGCATTTTACGAGCTGATTTATGAAGTTTTGTACAAGGAGAACATTCAAAAATCCATCCAAGATGTTATCTATCAAGTCCAGCCCATTTTGAGCATGCTGCAAGCCCAAGAAAAGCCCAAAATCATCACCTCATTTCCTTGCCAATTAAAGTGACGAAAATGAAGACCAAAAGTCCCTTTATCTACCTCTACATGCATTGGTTGCATTAATTTCACATTTCCCTAGGTTATGTACATGTAGAGTAGCTTTTATTAATTACTAGAGTAACATTTCACATTTCCCTAGGTTTGTTTTGTTTTTTTATTTCTGTTCTTTAATTGTTTTGTAAGAGATTTTGTTTCACTTTTTTTTGTATTTTTTCATTTCTGAGTTCACTTAACCAATTTTTGGATGTTATGTGTGAAAACATTTGAAAGTGGAAGATAGAGATGTTAAGGAAAAATGTTATATAACTATATATGTATTAAGCTATTACAAAGTGTCCAAAAATGTTCAATTTTTAGTAACAAACTATTGTAAACGGTGTCAAATTTCATTTTATCAAACTTCGTTTAATTTTTTTCTGGTAAAATTAGGTGATGTTTGTCTTATTTTCAGACTGTTTCATGGGCAATCCTATGGTGTGTTTGTTATTTGTCCTTGGCGAGTTGTATGGTTGTCCCCATCTGGGAGAATAAATATGTGCTTGAAATGTGTTTGGCATCTAAATCTCTCTGAAAACACTCACACTTGTAAGTACGAGTAGTTATAGTACTCTTAGCATTGCTTGCTGAAAATACTTGCTTTTAAAATTCTTTTTCCAGAAAATATTGGCAGTGAAGTTCGTAGTATTCTCGGATGAATGAGTTTTTAATAGAACATATAGCACGATCATATTTATAGCTCTTTCCTTTCGTTTCGTTTGCTTCCACTTTGAAGGTGACCACTTAAAGAAAGAGGAACCCTTAAATAATATTATATATATGATGAAACAAAAAAGAAAGTTCATTATGACAAATACTGAGATACCAGACAAGTTAATTTCATTTCGTTGATCTAATCTTGTCTCCATACTTCTAAATTATATTTGATGGTCTACACCCGTATAAAGCTTACTGGTTTGAATCGTATCCATCCATTGAAAATCAATAACTCAATTTTATTTCTAGGTATGATTAAAAAAAAATGCAGAGGGAAAAGATATTATTTATCAAAGAGAATAAGAAACATTTTGATATTTTAATCCCATCACGGACTCCTACTTAATCAAGGTAAATCAGGCATTAAAAATATGGCGACTCACAATCTCACTAATCCCACACTTGAGATACTTCTGCATTCATGACCTCAGAGTTTTTATTAGCACTTAAGCGTCATTTGATTTGCCAGATCTTGAACTCACTGCAAAGCGGGAACAAAATAAAGCTTGGTTACACATTGATTAAGGAGGAAAAATACCAAATCTCCCAATACCACTACCAACGAGAAGAACGTAGCCTTACCCTGTTAATCAAACATGTTGCTTGAATCCAATCACTAAAAGAGTCACAACAATAACAATCTTCCATCTGAAAAGAACTTATCTTTAGGATTCGCAAACGCGAATTGATAAATTAACTGTTCCAGACAAGCATTTTTTAAAAAGACCATATAGGAGTCCAAACAAAAGGCAACTTAGTACCTTGAGTTAGGTTAAAGAAGCTTCCACTCTTTCCAGGTGAATACAGTTCCTGAACAGCATCTCTTCCACATATAGGTACCTTGAGCATCCACTTGCAAAAGCTCCTCGAGACGTCTAGAAAACAACTTTCCCAAGTAAAGAAACACATTTCATCTCGAATCAGCTAAAACCATATTTGAGTATAGACATCACCTGGCGGAAATCTGGTCCATAATGTCTCATTGTCTCCTTGGGGTTATGTATAGGTACAGTTGATGCATGTTTCCTAGAACTATTTAATCGCAACCTGCAACAAAAACATAGAATACAAGGAAACTAAAAAACCAATCCATCGATTTCTTGTCTCTGTAAATCATCGGTGCTTCCACATTATAGATGATGTCGCAAGTGAGATATCCCCAGCTTCCCCATCCAGAGAATTTCCTCCCCTCCTAAGCTTCCAGCTCCACTATCGACTGATCCTCGTTACCACAATCAAATAATTCTATAGATCCCGCTGAAGAGATTTCAATTGATGTTGCTCTCATTCCAGGCCCCTTTCCGTCAGCCCAAGTGAACTCTTCGCTTTCCTTGGGTGTGAGATGCGATTGAAAACCAGTTGTTCCATAACGAAACTAAAGGAAAGATGCAATATTTACTTGCACATGTATGGATGAAGTCGTATATATCCAAAAAAATCCCCAAAGCAATAGATATAAATCTCCTCCTCTTACAACTTTGCAGTAGATTCCAGCACTTGTGAATTCACTCAGACAACATCATGGACAGGGCAAAACAACGTTTTTTCATTATCTCATTTCAAGTCATCTTAATCTCACTTCAGAAAAATGCCATCTATGCATACCAAATCACAGCTCAGAATGCCCCCAGAAACATATAATTTGCAGTAACAAAACTACTATGTTCCTAGATATGTTGTAGGACCAAAATTTAGCACAATAGACAGGAGAGATTTAATCACGATAATATAAATAAACAGTTAAGGTACAGACGATTCATATAACGATAAAGCAATAATAAATCTAAGGAGGCGAGATGAATCTCTTTCCTTAACTCTAAGAATCTCCCGTAGTGCGACGGGTTTTTTATAGATCCATGAGTCCCAGGATACAACCAAAGTAATCTGTATCATCTACACTTGATATCAGATCTAACGAACATTATACTACGATACTCTCGAATAAAGACTTACTCTCTAGACAGAAGGGAATTGAAGAAACTATTGCTAGAACTTTTAGAATGTGTTTATTGTGTATCAGAGTATGATTTTTTAGGTGAAAATCGTGTTGTATATATAGGAGAGAGGCTAGGGTTTTTCCCTGACAGAAAAGGAATATTTCCAGATCATCTTAGGCGGCTGCGATTTTTAAGTCGGCCTGTTGAGTATCGATCGATACCAAGGGGTATCGATCGATACCTCAAAAGTCCACGGGCCCAATCAAGGCCCAAGATGCGAACGTCGCACGTATGGCTTTTCTTCTCTCATGTTGTTCGTTTAAGACACAACTATTCCAACATATATACACGAGAAAACATTTCTCGGTTAATGAAAACATTTCATTAGAAAGAGCTTAACTCATTTCTTTTCAGACTAACACAATTTTATCAAGCCCTCGAGCTTTGACAAAAAATTAGTTCCAACATATGTATGATACTCATTGATTCTATATTCCACTAAAAGTAACCAAAAACGAGATAGAGGACCAATTTAGATCATTCGTACTTACTTTCGTCCATACTTTTAGCTCTTGCTTGCTTGTGCTCCCTGCATTGACAATGAAACCCTCTGAATATCACAAGTAGTAATCAAAACTTAATCATAGATTTAAATCAACAAAGACCAAAATTCAAGTATGCTTTGAGCTAGACTTTAACAGCAACCTAAACCTCGCTATAATTTGAAATTTCCAAATCAAGCACCGCGAACAGAAAAAAAAAACAAATTCGAGATACCATTCATTCTAAAAAAAAATGAAATCTTAATATGAGTTTCTACAAGATTATTCCTAGCAATCAACCAAACTCGTGGATCCAGTGTTCATGTAATACCGGAAATTGCTGTGGAAAAAAAGAGAAACAAAAGACCAAAGATAACTCACCGAAGAGAATCTAGTGAGTAAATGTCGAGATGAATCTGGTAATTAAACGAATCTGAAACAGATGAATAATCAGACAAGAATCCGTGTCTCTTCCACTTCTTCTTCATCAAGTTTCAGTTTTTTTGAGATGAGAATTAAAATCAGAAAGAAAAAAAAATAGACAGTTGGCGCTGTCTCCAGCGCGCTCTCTCCAGTGCTGAGGTGGCAAGCAGCTGGAAAGATAGTTAGCTCTCTTTTATATAGTAGATTTAGCTTTATTTTCAAGTTTTCTTTCCTATTTAAACTCATGTAATCTCAATGAAAAAAAAGATTTTAATCATTATTTTTGGAGAAGATCAATGACAATGCCTATAAGATTGACCTCAAAGGTAAGTATTCAATGAGTTCTAGTTTTAATGTGGCTGATATCATTCCCTTTGTTGCAGATGGAGCAGATTTGAGGGCAAATCCTTTTCAAGTGGAGGGGGATGATGTGATCATGGACACGCATCGTTTGGAGGAGGTTCCGGAGGCAGCATTGTTCGTTCCCGAAGGTCGTATCACACGGTCCAAGTCCAAGAAACTAACCGGAGCTGTTTGGAAGCTGCTCGATGAAGTTCATATCAAGGAAGAAGACCAACATTCATGTGGTCCTACTTGGATTCTACTTGAGGTTGGTCGCGAGCTAAGTCATTGTACTCTTTTTCCTATGTTCGGTTTTGCCCCATTGGGTTTTCCGGACAAAGGTTTTAATGAGGCAATGGCTTATGCTATCTTTGGCGGTCCAATTTCATGAAGAATGCCTTGTATATTTTCGGTTAAAAAATACAAGACCAAGCAAAGCCCAAGGGTCCTTCACGCATTGGGAGGCCAAAGATCACCTATCTTTTCTTTAATTTTAGCTTTTATTTCTAAGTCTTTAAGTCATGTGACTTTTCCCTTCCCTCTTGTTTTCCTATAAATACTCTTTCTCTTTGTCATTTGCAAACTAATCACCTTTTTATTAAAAATACTTTGAGAGAATTTCTCCTTTGTTCCTTTGGGACTTTTCGGATTTCTTGGTGGATTTAGCCAACAAATCTCTTCGTTTTCTTTGGTGGATTTAGCCAACGAAAATCCCGCACTGTTCTTGGTGGATTTAGCCAACGAGCAAAGATCGATCTTAGGTGGATTTAACCTTTGATCCGTGGTTAATCTTGTGCCGATCATAGCACTTGACGGAGCCATTCATACACATCGCCTCGTTCCAAGCCTTCTTCGTTTGGATCAAGGATTATCCCCCGTTCATACCGATCCGTGAGTGTGCCGTTCTTAGGGAGTTGCATCGAGGGTGCATCAAGTGGTATCAGAGCCACTAATCACCTTTTTATTAAAATGACTTTGAGAGAATTTCTCCTTTGTTCCTTTGGGACTTTTCGGATTTCTTGGTGGATTTAGCCAACAAATCTCTTCGTTTTCTATGGTGGATTTAGCCAACGAAAATCCCGCACTGTTCTTGGTGGATTTAGCCAACGAGCAAAGATCGATCTTAGGTGGATTTAAACTTTGATCCGTGGTTAATCTCGTGCCGATCATAGCACTTGACGGAGCTGTTCATACCCATCGCATCGTTCCAAGCCTTCTTCGTTTGGATAAAGGATTATCCCCCGTTCATACCGATTCGTGAGTGTGGCGTTCTTAGGGAGTTGCATCGAGGGTGCATCAAGTGGTATCAGAGCCACGCTCTTGAATATCGGTATCATCTTTCTTTTTCTATTTTTTTTTGTGTTCTTCATCCTCTTATCTATCTTTTTCTTTTGTATAAAACCAATCAAAAAAAAAAATCCGTTTAAAAAAAAAAAAAAGGATTTGATTTGGTGCATCATTCTTCTCTATCTATCTATCTATAATCTCTAGTCATACTCGTTTGAAGATTTGATTTGTTGAAACTACTATCGAAATTTCGATTAGTCTTTTATGAACCGATGAGAACTTCTAGTGTGCGAGTTGAGTGAAACACTTGAGTGGAAACACTTGTGAGTTTTTATTTACTAACGTGTTTGTTGAAATTTTGCGAGGTACAATGTCTGATGAAAGCGAAACCGCCACTTCCCGGACGAGAAGGGAAAGAGATGCCGCGATGAATCGCAAGGTGGATGCCTTAACTCTCATGATGACAATTGGCCACCCTTAACGTTAGGACACCGGGAAGACAAGAAGGAAACAACGGAGCTAACTTGGCCGAAAGTCACGGATCCGATCATAGCGTTCGCCAAAGGAATCCGCGTGTACCGCAAAGACATAGGCGAGCAGATAATCAAAACCGACAACAACACCAACAAGGCGAGAACAGCGAGAACGGCGAGAATCCGTTCCATGATTTAGCCGATGAATCCGAGGGAAACCAAGGTAGGCAACAACCGGCGAGGAGCATAAACGATAATGATCTCGGTGGGTTGAAACTTCGCATTCCCCCGTTCTACGGAACGAACGATCCCGATGCATTTCTCGAATGGGAAAAGAAGATTGATCTAGTCTTCGGTTGTCAAGACTTTTCCGAGCAAAGGAAGGTTAGGTTGGCCGGTACGGAATTTCATAATTATGCTATTGATTGGTGGGATAGTGTTGTGACAAGCAGGAGGCGCCAAGGAATAAATCCCGTTGAGACGTGGGACGAAATGGCGAGATTGATGCGGAAACGGTTCGTGCCGATCCACTACCACCGCGAACTACACCAAAAATTGCGAAGGCTAACTCAAGGGAGTAAGGGTGTAGAAGACTACTTCCAGGGGATGGAAAAGCTCATGCTCAAGGCCGATGTAGATGAGCCCAGTGATGCAACAATGGCCCGATTCTTAACCGGTATTAATCGTGAATTGCAAGATCGGATGGAAATGCAATCTTACGAAACCGTGGAGGAGTTGTTGCACAAGGCGATTCTCATGGAGTAGCAACTAAAGAGGAAAGGTATCTCACGGTCACCATTTGTGTCTAAGCCGAGCTATGCCAAAGCCGAGACGAAACCAAGCTACCCGGCCCGTACCGATTCTAAGCCCAAACCGGACTACAAGCCGAGTTCTTCCGGGCATGACTACAAGGGTAAGGCCGAAGCTACTTCTACTGTCCGTAACCGTGACATTGAGTGTTTCAAGTGTAGGAGCAAAGGTCATTTTGCAAACAAGTGTCCAAACAACCGTACGATGATGATGTTGGACAATGGCGAGATCGTGACCGATGATGAGGAGGATTTTGATTCCGCACCTATCTACGATGATGATGGTGATGAGCATGCGGCTGATGGAGAGCTACTTGTAGCTAGGCGTGTTCTTATGTCCCAGGAGAAGGTCGTAGATAACGAGCAAAGGGAGAACTTGTTCCACACCCGATGTGTTGTGAAGAGTAAGATGTGTAGTTTGATCATTAATGGAGGCAGTTGCACAAATGTGGCGAGTACAACCTTGGTGGAGAAGTTGGGTTTGGAAACTAGGAAGCATCCGCATCCTTATAGCCTTAGGTGGTTGAATAACCAAAGGCCGCTCAAAGTCACCCGGCAAGTCACGGTTCCTTTAGCGATTGGTCGCTATGAAGATGAGATTGCGTGCGATGTGCTACCTATGGAGGCCGGTCATATCCTACTCGGAAGACCTTGGCAATATGATCGAAGAGCCGTTCATGATGGTTTCACCAACAAGCACTCTTTCGAGCACAAGGGCCGGGAGATCACCCTTGCACCATTGTCACCGCATGAGGTCTACCTAGATCAGCTCAAGCTTGAGCAAAACCACCACGGCAAGACCATTGTGAGTGACCCCCTAAACACTTCTACTACTAAATCTGAGTGTGAGAGTTCTTTGAGAAAAGCCAAGTCAAAGGCCTTTGAGAGTAAACCCGTGAGGCAAGAAACTCTTTTCGTGAGGCCTAGAGAGATTAAGGGTGCGCTTGTTACCAAGCAACCTATCATTTTGCTTATCTTCAAAAATTCTCTCACAAGCATGACTAACCTTGAGCCGGATATTCCGAGCAGTGTGTCTTCTCTTTTGCAGGAATTTCGAGATGTTTTTCTGGAAGATAGTCCAAATGGCTTACCACCTATTCGTGGGATTGAGCATCAAATCGATTTCGTACCCGGGGCCACTCTCCCGAATCGGCCAGCCTATAGAACCAATCTGGTTGAGACCAAGGAGCTCCAAAAACAAGCTGGTGAACTTATGGAGAAGGGACACATTCGGGAAAGCATGAGCCCATGTGCGGTTCCCGTGTTGCTAGTGCCCAAGAAGGACGGCACTTGGAGGATGTGCGTTGATTGCCGATCCATCAACAATATCACGGTAAAGTATCGCCATCCCATTCCTAGGCTAGATGACATGCTAGATGAGTTACATGGGTCTAGTTTGTTTTCGAAAATTGACTTGAAAAGTGGTTATCACCAAATCCGAATGAAGGAAGGTGATGAGTGGAAAACCGCTTTCAAGACCAAGCATGGTTTGTATGAGTGGCTTGTGATGCCATTTGGTTTGACTAATGCACCTAGTACTTTCATGCGCTTAATGAATCATGTGCTTATATCGTTTATTGGAGTCTTTGTTGTGGTGTATTTTGATGACATCTTAATTTATAGCAAGACTTTAGACGATCATGTAGGCCATTTGCGTAAGGTGCTAGACGTGCTTAGGAAGGAACATCTTTTTGGCAATTTGAAAAAGTGTTCTTTTGTTCAAGATAACGTGGTCTTTCTAGGTTTTGTTGTGAGTTCACAGGGCATACATGTCGATGAGGAAAAGATAAAGGCAATCAAGGATTGGCCGAGTCCTAAGACGGTGGGAGAAGTCCGTAGCTTTCACGGCTTAGCCGGTTTTTACCGACGATTTGTCTGGGACTTTAGCACTATTGCCGCACCACTCACCGAAGTGATTAAGAAGGACGTGGGCTTCAAGTGGGAACAAGCACAAGAGGATGCTTTCCAGCTCCTAAAACACAAGCTTACTCACGCCCCTCTTCTTATTTTACCCGATTTCTTGAAAACTTTTGAGATTGAATGTGATGGTTGATATGCTCAAAGTAATACCCTATTTAGATACTAAAGCAGTTGTTATAGTATAGCTAGGGGTCGAACACAAGGACTCACAGAAATACACAATAGATTATATGGAAGAGAATTAAGCTAAACCAATAGATGTAATTTAAAGCAAAACGTAAATTAAAAGAGTTGTAATTCGATGGAGGAAAATATAGGCCCAGAGTATTTCTCGGGAAATCAATGAATGCAGACAGACTAACTAACAGGATTCAGATTTAGCGCGGTTCTTGAACTTAAATCACTAAAGTATAATTAACCAACTGTCGTTGCGAGAATTATCTAAATCTAGACTTCAGAATCCCAAATCTCTTTGCAAATTCCTAAGAATAAATCAGCTTTAATTTCAGGTTTGATATGTTCACAAATCAATTAAACCAAATCTCTTTGCGAGTAATCAATTTGCTCACCTAAGGTTCTATCAGGTAATTAATCGCACTGTAGTGCCTAATCAATTATCCTAAGATCTATGTTCCAGATTCGTCAACCTAGAATTAGCTTTGAACACAACCTAAGGCGAAGAACTAATTCAGATGGTGAATCCTAATAAACTAATCAACCTAGCATTCAGAGAAAATTCTTATGAGAACCCTGAACCTAAAGTGGATCTACTCAGACATGGAGATTGAAAACAACATGATTGAATAGATCATCAAAGAAATCAATAGAAACAGGAGTTCAGAGTTGTCTTTCCAAAAACCAAAGTAAAATCAAAGTAATGAAAGTGTAGCCATCAAAGTGGCTGTAAAACCTAATTAAATAGTCTAAACACGAATTGGTGTCTTCTTGTAAATATCAAAGTCTTTTGGGCAAGTTATGCAATTCTTCAAACTTCATTAAAAGTCGCGACTTGTGATCTCCTCGATGGGTGTCGATCGATACCAGGGGGTATCGATCGATGCTTGACGCTTTGATCGGGCACTTAGTCACCAGACTTCTGTTTTGCTCCAGAACGCTCCATAAAACTCCAATATCTCCAATAATGGTCTAAATGTGCTAAAACCTGTAAAAGACTAAAAAGACTCTATAATAGAATAAAGACTCGATAAAACGAACTTATATCATGACTTAAACAAGGTAAAAACCATGATATATCAACTCCCCTAGACATAGCCTTTTGCTTGACCTCAAGCAAATAGAATACTAAACCAGAGAAAGAGGTTTGGAAACGTAGAGACTCACCTGTTCATGAAACATTGCAATGACCAATTTCCCAAGCGCCCAAATGTCACCTAACCAGCTTTTGATCTAACCACCATGTACTTCTCCGTAGACATTCACAGCTTCCCAGACTACACACATTATTCCGCAGCATTGTTCAATCAAGCCATCCTCGCCAGTTTCATCGCTGTGATTAGTATCAAAAACCTTCTAGATTCTTTCCCATACAATATCATGACAAGGAACCACCCTTTTCACACTTTATGGTATTATTTCTCTCTCCCAGACTTATTTCTTATTATGTTCTTTCTTTATTTTTCAGCTTTGCATATACACATCAAGGTATGAAACGCGAGTATTAATGGTGTTAGCCACCTAATCCCCGGTTCTTCCCTCTCAACGTATCAAAGGATGTAAGCGAATAATGGCATCATAGAAAAATCCTATCCTCGCTTCCAATCCTCTGTGTGATCATTCCTTCTCGAGTAGAATAATGGGATCGCCGGAAATTTTCCTAACCCTCTACTCAGAAGAAAATCATATCATCTTTTAATGCATCTATTTATTAATTAACTTGTAACAGGGAGAGAAATATCATTCTTTAAACACATGGGTTCCTTTGTCAGATACGAATGAGGAATCAAGCTCTATGAGTACTAACCACATTGATGAAGTGCAAAAATTTGGCTCAGGCTTTAAGGAACTTTCCTGGAAACATGAGTGTCTTCTAGTCAACCGATCAGCCTTTGGATTTTTCATTAGTCGATCTAGAGCTGATTCTGTCACAATGGTTACTTCGAAGCAAAGTCAAATCAGTAGATTCAAGAAAAAGTTCACAGTCTCAGACAAAATTTTGACTCAATAAAACAACGAATGACTCAAAAACGGACTGACTCTAAGAAAAACAAAAACAAAGTCAGCGACTACCTCCCCCAAACTTAAACAACATTGTCCTCAGTGTTATCTAGCCTAGAGTTGGTGAAAGAAAACAAATGAACCAAGTGGATTGTGAAGAATCAAAAACCGTACCTCCACAGGGTATCGATCGATACTGGCAGGTATCGATCGACACCAACTGTATGTCGACACACTGATTGAAAACCAGGATTGTCGAGTCGCGTAACCAGAGAAAGCATTCCATTGTGTTAGATGTTAGCACTGTTAGGAACACTCAAAAACAGGTTAAAAGCAACATGGTAGATCGAACATAAATCTAAAGAAGTTCAAATGCAAAAACAAACACTGATATAAGTTCAACAGAAAAGAAAAATAAAAGAAAAAGAAAGAAAAATACAAACGTGAAAATCAGATAGAAGGATTACTAATCCTCCTCAGTGGCGTCAGAGTCATCGCCAGCAGCAGCGGTATGTGAAGGTCCAGGCTGAGATGATGGATCAGCATCCGTGGTAGTCGTGCAACGGCAGCGAACAGCAGCCCAGATGCTCGCTATCATAAATCTCTGGAAAGCAGCCGACTCCATCGGGATGTCCGTGTCCTCTGGCCACTGTGGCTCAGGAATGGGTGGGCACGGTGCAGCCTGTGTACGTCCTCTCTGACGTGAAGTAGATGGGATATCAGCGGTAGGTGGACGAACCTGTCGTCTAGTCGCAAGAATTGAAGTCAACAGGTCTGCAGGAAGCTCAAAACGAAGCTGAGCAGGACCCTCAGGCCAATCAAAATCATGCTCAGGGATGATGTTCCTGACAGCCAGAAACAGAAGCAGAAGCTCATACACTCTCATCTTGTTAGGCTCCATCTTGCACAAGAGAGTAGTGCTCAGGATCCTAACAAAACAACGCAGGACCGGATGTCGTATGTCCATCTGAGTAGACGTCTTAGAATCGTAGACACCGTTCCCAAACCATGCCCAAAATCCACGCATATCGGGATGGGCAACTGGAAGAGCAACCCTCCTGCGATCCCTCCGAAACCCATAGAGATCACAGAGATCAGGGAATGAGATCATGTACCTCACTCCGCGAGCCATGAAAGAAAGGCTACCACCTGGTGCGTCTCGCAGAACCTCGTCTGAATAGCTAATGCGAGCTGTCGCCATAAACTGACGAACCAAGTCTGGGTAGAGGTCATGCTGCTGTGTAGCCATGTGACCAAAACCAATCTGCCCAAGCAGACGAGCCAAATCCGTGTCGAGACCCAGCTCATGCAAAGAAAGTCCATCGACAAACCTGGTGGGCTCGATGGTAACACCCAACCACGCGTTATAGAACAGCGTGTCGAAGTCGTCCCACTCCTCAGAAATGGGTCTGAACGCGGTGTCATCACTCAAGGCATACGCCTTCTCCTGTCCATCCCAATCGCGGTGACAAGGGATCCTGGCCTTCTCGTTCAGCTTATGCCAAGGACTTCTGCGTGGGGCTGCAGGAATATCCGTAGCAGATGGGTTAGAGCTCGATGCATTTGTGGTTCTTGCTCGTTTCGACTTAGATGCCATCTGCAAACAAAGACAAAAAGGTACAGCATAAATCCAACATCTCTCAGCAATCACAGCAAAATCTGATCGACAGACACGAGTGGTGTCGATCGATACCAAAGGGTATCGATCGATACCTTAGCAAAATTCAGTTTCATCGCATCTCCAGAATCCAAATCATCTAAAAGTAGAAATTAAGGGCATTTGAATATAAGGCAAGGTGCGAAACTAGTCTAGAGCATCTCAGCAAATGACATTTGTCAAGAAAAACATGTGCTAAAGAGTGGAATCGCACAAACCTTAAACCCAAAAATCAGACATAAAATGTTGAATTTAGAGATCATACCTTTGCTGGATTGAGAAATAAGTGCTAGAAACGGATAGAGGATGAAAATCCAATGAATCTAGGCGCTTGAATAACCAAAATCGGTGAATAAATGTGAAAGATGCGATTTGAGAGAGAGATGGAGGCGGTATCGATCGATGGAGAAGAAGGAGGAGAAAGAGAAACCCGAGGGTTTTGAAAGAGAACTTACCTTCCCGCACGGTATCGATCGATACAAGATGGTATTGATCGATACTCATTGACAATTCCTCCTTTTCTCCGCGTGGTATCGATCGATACTGAGAGGTGTCGATCGATACTCCGCGCTTAATCTGCTTCACGTTAAGACACAAGACACAAAACCAAAAATAAAAACAAAAATAAAAGACTTATGTACAGACTTACCAGTGGGTTGCCTCCCGCCAAGTGCTTGTTTTACGTCACGAGCTTGACTTTACGACCGTTCAGTCAGGAGAAGAGTGAGAACTTGCGCCGAAACAAGTTCCACAATTTGACATTGCCAGTTTCAGAGTTTTGCTCATCATGCTCTCCACAAACTCTTGTCCTTTCTCTTTCAGCTCCGAAGTGAGGATAACTCTAGCCTTAGAGAATGGTTTCGAGGTTCCCTTGCACTTCACCTTATATTCAATTGAATTTCCATCGCATTTCTGAGGAGTTAAGGTCACATGGGGAACGCTTTGTACTCCTTTGCTCTTCACCTTCTTCTTTGCCTTAGTTGTTTTGACGTCTTTCTTGGTGATGACAGAAGGACTATCTAGAATGTCTGTGACAGTTGGCTCGTCAGGAGGCTCTTTCAAAAGATCAATTACCAATGTCTCATCTGGAACAACGGTGATGCAAGATATATGTGTGGGAGTTCCTCTAGGGATGGCTTTGTAGTACACCTCCTTGTCAATGTATGAGAACGAGATGTGCTTGCTGGGTGTGTCCATAATGGCACCAACCGTAGCCATGAATGGTCTTCCAAGGATCAACTGCGTACGAGAATGTGCACTCATCTCCACAACCTGAAAATCAGTAGGAACCAGGCAATCTCCTACGTTAACCAGCAAATTAGGGATTGTGCCATAGGGAAGTGAGTTGGAACAGTCTGCGTATGTGATAGATGCCTTTGGAGGTCGAATATCAGCTCCCAATCCTTCTGCAATTGCCCTTTACATGACATTGACGCTATCACCTGAGTCAATGAGAGACTCTTTGAATTCAACACCAGAGATATGGCATGGAACTGAGAATATCCCTGGGTCTTCCCTCTTAGTCAACCGCTTCAGTGGAGGCGGTGGACTTCTGACCTTGGCAAAAAGTGCCTTAATCTCTTCCTCAGTTTCTCTGCAGTCTCGGAAGTGACTCAGCAGAGGGCGGCACTCTAGGGCTTCTTCAAAAGTATGTGTGAGTGGAATTCTATGTACCATCTTCTCAAAGCCACGCAGCTGCTTTGGAGAAATAGGATCTCTGAGGTGTTGAGGGATATGATTCAGCTTCTTGGGCTTGCGAAGTCTGTCAACACTCGTGCGCGGTTCCTTCGCAGTATCTGGGTTGGCATCGATCGATACAGGGGGGTGTCGATCGATGCTTGCTCCTTTGAGACGTCCTTGACAGATGGTTGAATGGGTATCGATCGATACAAGATGGTATCGGTCGATACATAGGTGATTTCCGAAACTTCTTCGTTCTGTGATTGAACCATTAGTTCCTTGACAGTTGCTGCAGTCTGAGCTACCTTAGTTTCCAACATTTTCTGCTGAATATTAATGGCGTCGATCCTTCCACTCAGATCGTTGTACATGACATCGATCTTCCCATTGAATTCCACAGTTAGCTTCTGCTGTCCTTGAAGAAGTCGTTCAAACATAGATTCAATCTTGCTCTCAGAAGTTCTGGGTGGTGTGGATGGGCGTTGATACTTTTGATCCTGAGATCCTACTCCATCAAGGTAATTAACATATTCCGTTCCATCTTTTTCAGCAAAACTAACAGCCTTCTGCTGCTTGCCCAGCAACAAATTGTGCATTGAATCTAACTTAGTGTTCACCTTAGCAATCTGTCTACATTCCAAGTTACCAGCTTGCTTCATGCGCTTCATGTCTGCATTCTTGGTACTATTGCTAGAAACCAAGTTCTCAATAAGCACATAGGCAACGTCAGGATACCTCATGTAGAAATTTCCATTGCTCGCGACATCTAAGGACACCTGATACCTCCAATCAATCCCTCTGTAGAAAGTACCCAGCAGCTGAACCTGAGTGAACCCATGGTGTGGACAATCTCTCTAATATAACCTGAAATGAATCCAAGCGGCCTTGAGTGCCTCTGTCGGACCCTGAGAAAACTGAGAAATCTTGTTCCTCAGATCGTGCATCATCATAGAAATTGTTCAGAAAAGCAGTCTTAGTTTGATCCCAGGTAGTCAGCGATCCAGGAGTCAACTGCTTAAGCCAGTAAGTTGCTTCTCCACCAAGTGAGTATGGGAAAAGCTTGCAGAAGAGGTAGTCGTAGGACACTCCATTGCACTTGGTGCTAGTGACCAAGTCCTCGAACCTCTCAATGTGATCCATGGGGTGTTCGCTGGAAAGACCATGAAAAAGGTGCTGGCTCACAAGAGTGTAATATGCAATCTTCAGCTCAAAGTCATTCCTCTGATAAGGTGGAGGACGAATCGCAGAGCGATTTGTGTAAAACTGGCCAGGTCTGTTGCACTCACCAATCGTCCTACCACGATTAACCACAGCGTTCCCAGCATTCACTGCGTTTGCATTCCCAGCGACAACAGGAGCAGGTGGAATGATGTTCCCCTCTCCATCCATACGTTGCCCTCTCGTATTGCACAACTGACCCTCTTGGTCTCTCAAAGCTCCAGCAACATCCTGAATCAGAATCATTGTGTTGTTCATCTCTGCTGGCTTCTTTGCTTTCCTGTTTGCACGTTCCAAGTTCACACCTGAAACACACTAGGAAAAGAACGTAAGTAACAAAAACACGTTGAGTATCGACCGATACCAAGTGGTGTCGATCGATGTCAACTAAGAAAAGCGTCGGGTGTCGACCGATACTAGGTAGTATCGATCGATACCGACAAGCTTAGTCGAAATTCTCAGACGTAATCTAATGGCGAATTGAGTCCCCGACAACGGCGCCAAATTTGATATGCTCAAATTAATACCCTATTTAGATACTAAAGCAGTTGTTATAGTATAGCTAGGGGTCGAACACAAGGACTCACAGAAACACACAATATATTATATGGAAGAAAATTAAGCTGAACCAATAGATGTAATTGAAAGCAAAACGTAAATTAAAAGAGTTGTAATTCGATGGAGGAAAATATAGGCCCATGGTATTTCTCGGAAAATCAATGAATGCAGTCAGACTAACTAACATGATTCAGATTTAGCGCGGTTCTTGAACTCAAATCACTAAATTATAATTAACCAACTGTCGTTGCGAGAATTATCTTAATCTAAACTTCAGAATCCCAAATCTCTTTGCAAATTCCTAAGAATAAATCAGCTTTAATTTCAGGTTTGATATGTTCACAAATCAATTAAACCAAATCTCTTTGCGAATAATCAATTTGCTCACCTAAGGTTCTATCAGGTAATTAATCGCACTGTCGTGCCTAATCAATTATCCTAAGATCTATGTTCCAGATTCGTCAACCTAGAATTAGTTTTGAACACAACCTAAGGCGAAGAGCTAATTCAGATGGTGAATCCTAATAAACTAATCAACATAGCATTCAGAGAAAACCCTTATGAGAACCCTGAACCTAAAGTGGATCTACTCAGACATGGAGATTGAAAACAACATGATTGAATAGATCATCAAAGAAATCAATAGAAACAAGAGTTCAGAGTTGTCTCTCCAAAAACCAAAGTAAAATCAAAGTAATGAAAGTGTAGCCATCAAAGTGGCTGTAAAACCTAATTAAATAGTCTAAACACGAATTGGGGTCTTCTTGTAAATATCAAAGTCTTCTGGGCAAGTTCTGCAATTCTTCAAACTTCATTAAAAGTCGCGACTTGTGATTTCCTCGATGGGTGTCGATCGATGCTTGACGCTTTGATCGGGCACTTAGTCACCAGGCTTCTGTTTTGCTCCAAAACGCTCCATAAAACTCCAATATCTCCAATAATGCTCCAAATGTGCTAAAACCTGTAAAAGTCTAAAAAGACTCTATAATAGAATAAAGACTCGATAAAACGGACTTATATCATGGCTTAAACAAGGTAAAAACCATGATATATTAATGCTTTGGGTGTAGGTATTGGAGTCGTGTTGATGCAAGAGAAGAAGCCGATTGCTTTCTTTAGTGAGAAGCTTGGAGGAGCCACTCTCAATTATCCGACATATGACAAGGAGCTCTATGCCTTGGTCCGAGCACTCCAAACTTGGCAACACTACCTTTTCCCTAAGGAGTTTGTGATCCACACCGACCATCAATCCCTCAAGCATTTGAAGAGCCAACACAAGTTGAACAAGAGGCATGCTCGGTGGATGGAATTCGTTGAGACATTCCCTTATGTGATCCAATACAAGCAAGGCAAGGAGAATATAGTGGCCGATGCTCTTTCTCGGAGATACTCTTTGATCTCCACTCTTGATGCCAATATCCTCGGATTTGAGATGATCAAAGGAGCCTATGCAAACGATGCCGATTTCCAGGAAGTCTTTCTCTCTTGTGCTAAGTTTGCTTCTGGCAAATATTTTCAGAGTGATGGTTTCTTGTTTTACGAGAACCGTCTTTGTATTCCTAATTCGTCTTTGCGAGATCTTCTTGTTAGGGAGGCACACGGTGGTGGCTTGATGGGACACTTTGGCGTAGCCAAGACACTTCTCATTGTGCAAGATCACTTCTTTTGGTCGCACATGAAGCGTGATGTGGAGAGAGTTTGTAGCCGATGCACTACTTGTAAGTTGTCTAAGTCCACGAGCCAAAGCCAAGGTATGTATACCCCTTTGCCGATTCCTAGTGCACCTTGGACCGACATATCTATGGACTTTGTGTTAGGTTTGCCTAGGACTAGGAAGGGAAGTGATTCGGTCTTTGTTGTGGTAGATAGGTTTTCTAAGATGGCACATTTCATACCTTGCCATATGACCGATGATGCGTCGAACATAGCCGACTAGTTCTTTAGGGAGATTGTGCGCTTGCATGGAATGCCTAGGACTATAGTCTCGGATAGAGATACAATTTTTTTGACCTACTTTTGGAAGACCTTATGGTCTAAGCTAGGAACTAAGCTTTGTTTCTCTACGACTTGTCACCCGCAAACCGATGGTCAAACCGAGGTGGCCAATAGGACTTTAGGGACTCTTTTGCGGGCTGTGATTAAAAAGAACATTAAGTCTTGGGAGGAATGCTTGCCACATGTAGAGTTTGCATATAATCATGCCGTGTATTCTACTACCTCGTTTTCCCCTTTTCAACTCGTTTATGGTTTTAATCCGCTTACGCCTCTTGATCTAACTCCATTACATTTGAGTGAGCGTGTAAGTATGGACGGAAAGAAAAAGGCCGAGCTGGTCAAGCAAATGCATGAGAAGGCGAAGCAAAACATCGAGCAATACCGCAAGTATACCAACAAGGGCCGAACCAAGAAGACATATGAACCCGGTGACCTTGTTTGGATCTACTTGAGAAAAGACCGGTTCCCGGAAGAAAGGAAGTCCAAACTCTTGCCGAGAGTTGATGGACCATTCACCATTTTGGAGAAGATCAATGACAATGCCTATAAGATTGACCTCCAAGGTAAGTATTCAATGAGTTCTAGTTTTAATGTGGCTGATATCATTCCCTTTGTTGCAGATGGAGCAGATTTGAGGGCAAATCCTTTTCAAGTGGAGGGGGATGATGTGATCATGGACACGCATCGTTTGGAAGAGGTTCCGGAGGTAGCATTGTTCGTTCCCGAAGGTCGTATCACACAGTACAAGTCCAAGAAACTAACCGGAGCTGTTTGGAAGCTGCTCGATGAAGTTCATATCAAGGAAGAAGACCAACATTCACGTGGTGCTCTAATCTCCATATCCTACTTGGATTGTACTTGAGGTTGGTCGCGAGCTAAGTCATTGTACTCTTTTTCCTATGTTCGGTTTTGTCCAATTGGGTTTTTCCGGACAAAAGTTTTAATGAGGCAATGGCTTATGCTATCTTTGGCGGTCCAATTTCATGAAGAATGCCTTGTATATTTTCGGTGGAAAAATACAAGACCAAGCAAAGCCCAAGGGTCCTTCACGCATTGGGAGGCCAAAGATCACCTATCTTTTCTTTAATTTTAGATTTTATTTCTAAGTCTTTAAGTCATGTGACTTTTCCCTTCCCTCTTGTTTTCCTATAAATACTCTTTCTCTTTGTCATTTGCAAACTAATCACCTTTTTATTAAAAATACTTTGAGAGAATTCCTCCTTTGTTCCTTTGGGACTTTTCGGATTTCTTGGTGGATTTAGCCAACAAATCTCTTCGTTTTCTTTGGTGGATTTAGCCAACGAAAATCCCGCACTGTTCATGGTGGATTTAGCCAACGAGCAAAGATCGATCTTAGGTGGATTTAACCTTTGATCTGTGGTTAATCTCGTGCCGATCATAGCACTTGACGGAACCATCCATACCCATCACCTCGTTCCAAGCCTTCTTCGTTTGGATCAAGGATTATCCCCCGTTCATACCGATCCGTGACTGTACCGTTCTTAGGGAGTTGCATCGAGGGTGCATCAGTACTATTATTAGCGATGCGAGAATACGCCTCACCTGTTGTTGAAGAAATATCGTCTTGCTCATCATCTCTGTTGATATGGAGAGTTATTCTTTTTTGTCGTGTTAGACAAGAGTTTTTTTTTTCTTATTCCGGAAATATTATTCTATTCGCTTCTAGTATATGGGGCTATTCTATATGAGTGTGGTCTCTTTTTTATATGCTGTCTATGGAAAGAAAAGTCACACTAATCTTTTTTTTTTGGTCGAAGAGTCGCACTAATCTTTAAAAACTTTTTTTTTCCTTTACAATCTGTTTTGTTTTTTGTTTGAGTGAAGAAGAATCCTCTCTTTCTTTCTCTCGCTTGCCCCTTTCATGGCTACCATTCTCAGCTTTGCTCCTCCCTCTTACTTCCCTCTTCCCGCTACAAAGTGTTTGAAGAGCTTGATGGTTTTTACCAGCATATGATTGATGATCACTTGAAACAGGAACCAACAGGAAAGAAAGCTATGGATTCTCCAGCGGATATTGTTGCACTCCTGTTGTATATGATGGACAAACAAGGAAATGAAGATTATTTCCAGCTCAACATTGATAATATCAAGGGAGTCCTCATGGTACGTAAAAGCTCAAATCTTGCTTCATAGTAGAAAATTGTAAGAGAATTTATGGTGTGGGAGTGAACAATATCATATTGTTTACAGATTTAAACGATGCATCGAAAGGGTATTTGGTGAATGATGCCATTATCTTTGAAGCTGGAATGGTTAAGGTCTCTGTGACCAACATCGTTCCCGCTTAAAGATCTCTATAGCTAATTTTTAATCATCGATCAAAAACCTTAAGTTCGTTGTGGCTAGGAGCACTCATTGCATTCTCCAGTTTCTGCTTCCCTCTTGCAATTTTTTTCTGGCTGTTGACGTAATGTTCTCGGTTCCAAGAGGAGATTGCTTTTCTGCACGCTGAGATCCTCTGTTCCACCGAAACTGGAGGTTGCGAGCTCCAGATCTCGCTTACGATCCGAGATATTTCCGCGTTGTTCCTCATTCTACGATCGTACCTGAATAGGCCGCGTTTCTTATGAGAAGGAGGTTCAAAGTAGGAGATGATTGGTATATGGTCTGAGCCTTCGAAACGTAGATAGTTTCTTCTACCAGAAGGGAAAGCTTCAGCCCAAGAGCTGTTTGAGAGAGCTCGATCCAGTCGGCAATGGATTAAATAACTGTTTCGAACACCTCTCCAAGAGAGAGAGTTCCCAGAGTGTTGTAAATCAAAGATATCGCATTGTGACATGAATCCTCGAAAGTCAACGAAAGAGACTTCAGCTCGGGTTGGGCCACCACTTTTTTCAGAATTGTCGAGTATTTCGTTGAAATCGCCAGTCAAGAACCAAGGCGAATCACGTGAAGAGGAAAGGTTCGTGAGGCAATTCCATAGAGCTCTGTGTTTAGGTTGCTCAGGTTCTCCATAGACGAACGTAGCGAAGAATTGATTGAGCTTATAGTTGATTACAACATCGATATAGTTGTTGCAACAATATAATACTTCTAAGTCGAGGTCTGAATTCCAGAAGAGAGCTAGTCCTCCGCCTCCTGGACTGTGCGGTGGCACAAAAACTCGTGAGTCATACTTCAACCAATCTAGTTTCTTCAAGACGAATTCATCGGGATTTTTTGTTTCCATGAGGAATAGAATATCGGGACCAATCATTTTATCGATTTCCCATAAACGCCGGATTGTCGCAGGATTCCCCAGCCCACAACAATTCCAGCTCGCCACTTTTAAGGAAGGGGATTTTGCGGACTCTGAAAATCCGCTGTTCCTTTTGATGTTTGGGGTACAATCTTTGGTTTTGGTGGTACTCCGCTTGAGGAGGCAATATTCCCAGGGTTTGTTGTGTCTGGTTTGTTGCTCGAAGCTGCTTTTCCTCCAATAGCTGAGTTTTTACATCGGGGACCAGTTTTACTTTGGACTTTTCTCGATTTTGGTGATTGCTGGATATTTTGCATGTTTCTTTTCCTCGAGCCAGCTCTAGGGATTTGGAGTGGGCTGTTGCTTTGTTGTTTTCTGGCTGGTGGTCTTCCTCGCTTTCTTCTCGGTGCAGGCTCTAAGGTTAGCTCAGTCATTTCTTGGAGTTCCGATGTAGCTGATTCGCCGGCTTGTTCTTGAGGCAGAGCAAGGCTCGCTGATTGAGGGGCAGTTTGGGGGGGGGGGGGNGGGGGGGGGGGGGGGGGGGGGTGAGGCTGCTAAGATGGCTGCTGCAGTTGCAGCCATGAGTCCTCTCTTCTCTCCTTCAATGACATGGTGTCTTCTTGCTGCACTTTCAGTGGGGTCTACGCAGTTGATGTACTGGATGGTTACTTCCTACAGTTCCTCTAGAATTTCCTCAGTAGATTGTTGTTGGCGCTGCGGAGTATTGTACAGAGGTGGTGGGAAAATTCCCGATCCAGGTTTTTCTCAATTGGGTGTCTTCTTGGCTGAGAGGATGCCGAGGTTTCTTCTTGTGACTGCCTGTCATTTGTTCCTCTTTCCTTCTAGTAAGTCGCAGGTGGAGATCGGTAAGAATCCGTTGGCATCAGGTTTCGGCGGAGATGTTCCCTTAAATCACTTTGGGGTGCCTCACTAAGGTAGCTGCCTTGGGCCCACGACTTATCTCTGTTTTTTTGGTAAGGTTGAGAGTCTGTTGGTCTAGATCTTCCCGAGAGTTGCTTTGAGCCACTGGTGCCCCCGTGCTCCCAGCTATTTGGTAAAGCTTTTCTCAGGTTCTCATACACTTGTGAAGAAGGTCTCTCGCCAAATGGTTTTCCATGTCTATCAAGTCTCTGGTTGAAAGCTCCTCCTCGTGAATCCTGGCGTGTGTGGTCTGTCGCAGTGTGCCTTTTGAACTCGGTTTCATCTCTGCTTGGGTATCGAGGTGGTTTTTCTGTTTCTCGGGGGGAGTCTCGGCTGGTAAGGTGAGCTAGATTTTTCCTCTGTTTCTCAGGGCAGCTCGTTTTATCATGTGATAAACGCTGGCAAAAGGAGCAATGGTTCTCCAATTTTTCGTATTCCATAGTAACCACAATTTCCTCTCCAGATGCGAAGTCAATGATGGTTTCTTTAGTGAGAGGTTTGAGTCCATTGATGAGGACTCTAACTTTTGCAAAGGTTTTGGTAATCTCATGGCCCTCCATAGTCCCTACTTCCTTGCCTATTTTTTCCACCATAGCTTCTTTGCAGTAGTGCAGTGGGATCCCCTTGAGTCGAATCCAAAAGGGGACCTGAGACGGGAAAGACGGAGAGATGATAGGTTCCCATCTCTGGATGATCAGCATCCATCTTGCAAAGTGTTAGGGTCTGTTGTCGGGACTTTTATGAGGTCTTCCTCAAAGTCAAACCGGAATTGGAAGCAGTTGGTGCCGAGGTCTGAGCCCATAGCTTTCCCTTTAAGGGCCCATCTTTTGGCTACGAAAGGAATCATCGCCCAAAGTCGTTGTTCTTGAGGGTTTGTGAGTCTACCGATTAGTGTAAGAGCATTATCTTGGATGAGGTCAGATGTGTCGATCTTAGGAGCTCTAATGCGTTTTCGTGGTGGTTGCTCAGGTGAGAGGGCAATCCCTTTTCCTTTTTCTGAGTAGGAGAAACGCCACGCCATCGTTGGAGAGCTGAGGAAAAAACGTTGTCAGAAAGTTTGTCTGAGTCCACGCCTCTTGCGGTAGAAGCAGAGCGTAGTTGGGTAGCGGAGAGAGGAGCGTTCCGGTGGCGGAGGTGAGACAGAGTTGTCTGAGCAAAACTTGTTGAAGCCAAAAAACTAGCAGAGAAGGCGATGACATGAGCCAGAGAAGTTGCAAGAGGCGACGAAAAGACCTTACCAGCGAGGAGACGGACCCTGCGACATGGTGTCGGGGGCGGAACCCGGCGACTTCCGGTCAAAGGCGGTGGGTTTTTGGTGGGGTTTACTAATTGTGGTAAAGAAAAGTGGGTGAGGATTGTAAAAAGTAAATCTCAGATTATTTGGGTAAACTTCGTAAGTCGTGCTTGGGAGAGTTTTCAATTCAAAAAAAGGGTAAACTTCATTTGTGTTTTACATTCTTACCCTATGGAAATAGATGATTAGGGTGTTTAATGGTTAATTTGACTTGAGATTGATGCTTATTGATCATTTGATCGCGAATGGAAATTTGTGTCAATTAGGTGATTAGTAAAATGATTAGTACCACGGAAGTGGATTAGTCTCAATTAGTGAACTTAGACCAAAGGAATAGCATTCATTGGTTGAATTAGCATCATGGTGTAGCTAGGAATTGCTCGAATCAATTACCATTACTGAAAGGTCGCTTGTTTAATCTTGAATTAATTTGTTAAGGTTGCTAGTCGATTTCCCGCTTTATTTACATTTGAAAGTTGTTAGTCTATTGTCTTTACTTATCTTTTGCCTTAATCTTGCTTGTTTAGTCTTTGTTTCTTTGTTTCGATTAGGATTATTAGCTTGAATAGTTTCTTGGATTTCTAGTGTAGTTGTTCTTAATCTCATTGGTTTGATCCTAAGGTGCTACAACGATGTATACACGTTAGGTAACTGAAACCAAAAAGCTTGGTGTGTGTCAAATTCTTAAACCTAATTAACTCTACCCCCAAGTGCAAGGTAATATCGATAAGTATATTAGGGTCGAACTACAAGGAGGGCTTATGGATCTAGAATGAAAGAAACCTATTAGCTTAGTTCTATGGTGAATGGGATGATTGTATAATCCTAACAATGGGTTCATAATTAAACCAAAAGATGCAAAGGAAAGTAAATAAGCAAATGACTAGCAAGATTGTAAACTTATGAAATGAAATATGGGCTTTGGGCTAAAGTCATTGCCTCTGGGTGACTAATTGTTGGTAAATTATGCTAACAAACCTTAAACAAGCTTAATCCAAAGCACAAGCTCACTAAAATGGACTAATATATCCTCATAGCCTTAATTCCTTCATTAATCATTTAACTAATCAATCTCTCGATAATAGTTAAGAGCTTTGTGAACTAAGAACAAGAACATATCTAGCTACAAATCACCCTAGGCATGCAACTCTCGTTGGACTAAGCATGAAATGCATGGTTAGGATTGAGCTAGACATTTCATCAAACACCTTTAGTACTGTATGAAATATCAACAAAGCTAGACCTAGATTAGCTACTTCTAAACCTAGTATTTATACCCCTTAACCATTTGGATATGTAAATTTATGCACTTCGCAGCATTAATCCAACTCTTAATCACCCTAATCTATTTAGCCAAAGACCCATAAGAAGACTACTCACTCATGATCAAAGAAAACGAAGTAAATGCATTAAGAGAAGACATAATGAAGAAAGATTAGTATTAAACAAGAAACTTTACTAGATCATCATAAAAATGGTTCAAGATCCAACAAAATCTAAAACCTTAGAGAGAAAAGAAGAAGGAGGCTAAAAGTAGCTAAAAACTTAGGTCAATAAGTGACCTCAAAACTATTTATAGGGACAAATCGGGTCGGGTCAAAAATAAAACAAATATACTAAATGCATCGGTTGTGTGTGTCGGTCAGGTTACCGACATGTTGGTCATCCGAGCGTGAATCTCTTCTTTCTTCGTCTTCTAGTCTGGGGCATCGGTTGGTGAAGACGGGATTTGGACGGGTACTATCGTCACAAGATTGGCGATCTTCTTCTTGCAGCTTTGCTTATCCCATCGGTCGCGTCCATCGACATCTAGACCGCTGTCACTTGCACCAGTAAGTTGGGCTTCATCCTTGGCTCTACTCGTCGGCTCTCTGCATCAGTCAAACAATCGATGCAGATGTCTTATGCGACTTGGTCGGGGATTCCACTCTTTTGCTCGTTACGCACTACAAGAAATATGGGTATTGATAGCACTAAATGATAGCGTTTTGGGCAGTTCTGCTATGGTTGACATACCCGTGAGTTTTTAATAGCGTTTACGAATTTGCAAACGCTATCAAAAGTATAGCGCCTAAATTTTTTTAATGTCCGCCCCTTTTTTCCAAGCGTGCTTAATTTTTTAGCCAATTCCACCTAAATATTTCAAGTGTCAAAAAACTTTTCTGTTTGGGTTTTCTCTCCATCTCTTCCACCCAAATGAAAGCTCCGACATTTCCATGGTCGTATAGGGTTTTGTTTTCTTCTGTATTTGTGTCCGATGATTGTAGAAACGTGATTTAAGTTCGATTTGGTAGTGTAATCCTTTGGCTATGTCGATTCACTATGTTCGTTCGTTTCTGATTTGGAAATTTCATGCTCTGTTGCTTCAATTTTGTAGATCTAAGCTCTTGTCTAGCTCTAATCTCAAGCTTTTTGACAAAAAAAAATCAGATTAGCTCTAATCTCTTGTCTCACTCACTATCTCTTTCCGATTAGGTTTTGTCTAGTAAAGTTGCCCGGGATCTAGTTCTTCAGAGCCACCGAAAGCATCGATGATTATCTCTCCTCGGTGTTGTCTCTCCGCAAGTATATCTAAGCCATAGCTGCTTCGGCTTCTCTTGGAGGAATTTACATCTGTGGTGAGAACTTTATTTATGTAAATTTTGTTCAGATTTTGGGATTTCTAACTTGATTTGTTGAAATTTCCTTTTAATCTTTCTAGCAGGAACCTGGATACTCCGATACTCCATCTCCCCTTTTCCGGTGAGTAATAAACTGGGTTCAATTTCGTAACAATTCTTCTGGGCCTAGGAAAGAGTTCTTTAACAGTCATTGCCGAGAAATTCTGAAAAAGATGATTAACGAAAGTGAAACTGGTTCCAACTTCATCAGCAAAATCGATTACATGAATCTTGTGTAGAAGCATACGAGAGCACTTCGGAGAGTATCCGAGCCCCTCTTTCGTTGAACTTGTTCTTGTGAGAATCAGTTCGACCTCGTCTTCCCCCTGTTTCGTCTCTGTTTGAGCTGTAACAGGTTCCCTTTCCGCTTCCCTTCCCATTAAATTGCTATGGAACCTATCTTATGTGAAGAATCTATCTTATGTGACAGGTTCTCTGTTTGAGAAGAATCTATCTTATGTGACAGACAAGGATACAAAGCCACGTGAGGATGAAGAACATCATCCACGACTTAAGGGAAACAATAGAAGAATCAGATGTTAGAAACAAAATGCAGAGTTTGAAATATTTGCTAGAAAAGACCATCGATCACATGCAATGTGTTTTGTCACTCAATGTGTTTGTCTGTGATCATGGCTTAAGCGTCTAAGCACTTGAATCTTTGGTTTTTTTTATCATCACTTGAATCTTTGTAAAAACGTATTTTATTTTTATGATTTTAATTCATGGTTTTAATTCTATAAGTCATTGCTATACAAAATAAATAAATATAAAAAGTTGAAAATACACAACACATAACTTACAATACAAAAAAACAGAGAAGAATTCTTGAGTTTGATTTAGTGTGTATGGTTTAGGGTTTGATTTAGTGTATAGGGTTTAGAGTTTGATTTAGTGTATAGGGTTTAAGATTTAAAATATAATTTCTTTGTAATTTCAAAATTAGCAATGGTATATACAATAAATTATTGTCTCATACGTATAATATAATCTATTAATAAAATTATTTAAAAAAGAATAAAAAGAATAAGTTTTTAATATTTGATTTATGGTTTACGATATTTGAGTATAGGGTTTATGATTCACACATAATGTTTAGGGTTTAGGGCATTGGAGTATAGGGTTTAGGGTACAAGAAAAAAATAAGCCTTAAGGAGATGAGAACATGTAATGTTTTAAAGATAAAATTAAAATAAGAGTTAAGTCTTCATTTAGGGTTTAGGGCATTGGCATATAGTTTAAGTTATGTTGATTTAGAGTTTATGTTATGTTGATTTAGGGTTTAGAGTTTAGGTTATGTTGTCAATTAACAAATAAAAATGATTTGAAAAGAAAATTAAATAATTGCAAATGATTGCAAACTCATTACAAACCTACAAACCGTACTAATGATAAGTTACTAAGAATTTCATCTATAATTGCAAAATCATT
>PKML01030898.1:213848-240750 GCA_002933935.1 Eutrema yunnanense
ATCAGGTTTGATTTGTTCACAAAACAACTAAACCAAATCTCTTTGCGAATAGTTATTTTGCTCACCTTAGGTTCTATCAGGTAATTAATCGCACTCTCGCGCCTAATCAATTATCCTAAGATCTAAGTTCCAGATTCTTCAACCTAGAATTAGCTTTGCAAACAACCTATGGTGAAGAACTAATTCAGATGGTGAATCCTAATAACTAATCAATCTAGCATTCAGAGAAAACTCTTATGAGAAAACCTGAACCTAAAGTGGATCTACTCAGACATGGAGAATGAAAACAACATGATTGAATAGATCATCAAAGAAAGCAATAATAAACAGGAGTTCAGAGTTGTCTCTCCAAAAACCAAAGTAAAATCAAGAGTAATGAAAGTGTAGCCATCAAAGTGGCTGAAAATAATTATAATGCTAAAACACGTTCTGGGGCTTATTGTAATTATTAAAGTCTTCTGGACCAAATTGCAATTCTTCAATTCTTCATTTAAGTCACGACTCGTGTCTGCTGCAGTGGGTATCGATCGATACCAGCCAGTATCGATCGATACTGAGGCTTCAAATCGTGTACTCAGCTACACGAACGTCTGCTTGTTCCAAAATGCTCCGGAAAGCTCTAATATCTCCAATTATGCTCAAAACGTGCTAAAACCTGTAAAAGACTCTAAAACACTACAAAATAGTAGAAAGAGTCTATAAAACGGACTTATATCATGGCTTAAACGGGGTAAAAACTATGATATATCACTAGCCATTACTGTTACATACTAATAAGAAAAAACATTCAAAACCAAACAAAACAAGTTATTCTGGATTTCGTAGCAAACGTTCGACGAACGAGTTCAAGCTTTCATAAACACACATAGAACATATAAGGACACTTACGTGTTTGTGTAGGGTTTTAATTAAAAACTACAAAATGTTTGATTCTTAAAAACATCTCACAGAAAGTAATTTTATTTTGTTACTTTTAGATGTATCAAGAACAAACATGTTCAAAATCCGTCAAATATGAGGTTTATTACCCTAATCCATCAGAAATCCCTCGAAAATTTCCGATGGATTTCCGAGGAAATTTAGAATCCCCGCCTAAAACTGACATTTCCCCGGCTAAAACTAAAACAATCTGAATCCCTCGGAAATCCCTCGGAAATTTCCTAGGGATTTCCAACGGATTCAAATATTTTTTCCCCGGGGGACAAATTTCAGTTTTAGCCGGGGGATTCTAAATTCCCAGAGAAAATTTCAGTTTTATATAGTTTTAGTTTTAGCCGGGGATTTTAGTTTTAACCGGGGGAATGTCAAGTTTAGCCGGGGATTATAAATTCACTCGAAAATCCGTCGAAAATTTCTGAAGGATTTCATACAGATTCATATACTTTTAGTTTTAGCATGGGATTTTAGTTTTAACCGGGGGAATGTCAGTTTTAACCGGAGATATCCGACGGATTCAGATATATTTCCCGGGATTTCCATTCTAGTAAAGTAATTTTTTACTAAAATGCCAAGTATATTAAAATTGAAAAACATGATATAATAATTCAAAAAAAAGTTTATCAAACTATGTTTCGAAATATATAAAAAAAATATATAGAGAAATAAAATTTATTACATAAGATGAATAATCTGACATAGCTGAATCGGAATCTTCTTCAAATTTGCCGATCTCTTCCTCAGAATCCTCAAATACCTCGTAATCCCCGTCCATAGTGAAATCAACCATGAGGTCAGCTTCAAGAGAATGCTCAATCTGCCAATTGTGTTTTCCTACAAAGGGTCGTGCTCGGAAACACCATAAACTCTTCCCCTTGGGTGTATCGACGTAATAGTAATCCAAGGGTCTTGCTTGTTCCTAACCTGTGGGTATCGAATATAGGAAACCTGATCTGCTTGTGAAGCAAGAATGAAAGGATCGTATATCTGAAGTCGCTTTTGAGAGTAGACATATGTAACATTAAATGCGTCATGTTGTAGACCTTCCAATGGATTATACCAATCGCAGTAGAACGCAATGCACCTCAAGTCGATCATTCACGGATAATGGACCTCCAATATTTCGCGGAGGACACCGTAGTAGACTACTTCTCCAGATTGAGATGATATACCAGACTTACAAGTTGTCTTTGAGCTTCCTTCCCGATGAGCCTTAAAAGCATACCCTCGGATGCAATACATCGGATAAGTCTTTGCAATAAACGTTGGACCTTTCACCATCTCAACTAACCACGTCGGAAACGATATCCCTCTAGCAGTCATCTGAACAACCTGTAAAAATAGCATGTGGGCAATAATCAACACAATGTTTATATAAGAAAGTACAATTTAATTATATAATAAAGCATCGTTTAACACTTACATAATATTTCAACCAACCACCAAAGTCATTCTTCTTGACGACAACAAGCTCATCCTCTGTGTAATTTGGATACCAATCGCGTATTTGGGCCATGAATATCATGGGGATGAACAAATGCATAAGAAAATAGCATTAGTAAACTTTGTTAATTAATTTTAAGAAAAAATATTAGGTACCTCTCATATTCCAAAACGTCGTCGCAGTTTGTCAGAATATACATATGCAAGTGCCTTTGCTCCTCCTCTAATAGTCGCAGGTCCTTGTCTTTTCCACTTAGTCGTCCAATATGAATAAATATATTGGGGACATAGAGAGGATAACTAGTTCTTTTCCCGTACGGGGCGCCTACTTTTTCTTTGCACTTGCGCTGGAAAGTAGTAGCCGGTAAAGTTGTAAGTTTCTTCATTAATGCCATGCGAGACAATAGAACCCTCAACTCTAGCAAGATTTTTCACCTTCTTCTTTAGGTGAAACATATATCGCTCAAAAGGGTAAATCCATCGGTATTGAACAGGCCCACCAAGTGCTGATTCTCGAGGGAGATGAATAAGAAGATGTTCCATAACATCAAAAAAGGCATGAGGACATATTTTCTTGAGGTTGAAGAGGAGAACCGATATGTTTTCCCCCAGATTTCGATTACCTGATAGCGTCGGATTCTTCTCTGAAACTCAAAGTTTTAAATTTATAAACCTAAAGGTTCTGCAAGTGCACAGACGTGCGTTGTAGTACTTTAGGTATCGATCCACAGGGAGAGAGCGCTGTTCGGTGAGACCTTAGACAGAGAATAGCAAGGAATTCTAAGACGAAAATAAGTTTTTATAAGGGTTTTTGTCATGAGAATGTAAAGAACGTAAAAACGGAAAATTGCTTGTAAAATAGACTAAGAAAATCGATGGCATAAACTAAAGAGAAAAACGATTTGTAAAATATAATAAAACGGTATTGGGTCGACAGGAATATCTTAGGGTATGCTCGATTCAATCACGGTCCCTAAGCTCTTAGTAACTGTTTCTAGATTTCAACTCCACGAACTAGACAGAATAAATGACGTAGCATATTTTCGTACATCCTACGCACCAACAACCTATACACTCGACCAGTAGCTTTCGTCTCTGGCCGCGCAGAAGATCGTGTTGTTCGAGCTGATTCTTCTTAGTTCACGGCACTCCGTAAGTATACTTTCGAAATCTTACGACGCACAGGCTCCTATGGATAAACAATTCGGGTGTTTCTGGATCCATCACTTTTGGTGGTACTTAACACCTATGAATCACATCTAGGGTTTTATCTCGTTAAATCCTTATCGAACATAGAATTTTCCTTTGATAATTCCTTTAAACCCAACAATAAAACTACTCTAACATAGATGAAACGAAAATCATGATTAAATAAAATGCAGGAGATTAATATAGGAGCCTCACGATTTTAAAAACCAAGTCCGATGAGAACCTTTTCACCAATCTCGAAAAGTATAGAACAAGCACACAAAAGAGTAAAAGCAAGAACAAAACTAAACTAAAAATGGTGTAAGAGCAAGCACACAAAATTAGGTCATCTAAGAGGAATATTTATATGTCTTCTCTTTTGCTTTCGTCGGTCTTTAGGGCTTTAAGTGACGGGAATTGAACGGGCCTTAGAAATTGGGCTTACGGGATGAAATCAGCTTAGTTACGGGTCCATGAAGTCTGGCCGTGGTGGATCTTTACTTGGCCGCGGGTGGAGGCTCTTGCCGCGGCGGATTGCCTCTTGGCCGCGGCTGGAATGCTTCTGGGAGTGGCCAGATCAGACGTCTTGATCTTGATGTATCTTTTGATTGAACCGTTGGATCGTCTTCAAATCTGTTGGAATGGAAAGGTGGCTGGCCCTTCTTGACTATCTCCAAAATTGGGCTTTATCATACGGTGAGAAGAACCTCTTTGGCAATTGAACTTCTGACGTTTTAACTCTGAGCCGAAAATCTGATTTTTCTCCAATTTGCAATGCTTTCGCCTAAGTAACCTGAAAAGAGTCTTGAAACTACAACTATGCGAAAACCGTAATAAAAACATAGAAAAGCGAGTGAAACAATTATTAAAGCGTTCTTAAATAGATTGTAAAGCGGGTAAAAATACGGTGTTATCACACCCCCAGACTTAAACCTTGTTTGTCCTCAAACAAGAAAAAGTTTAAGCTTCGAAACGATCAAACAAAAATCATAGGGAACTAAAAATCTCGGAGACTGCCCTTCTAAACCATAACCATCGAACTACATCAAACGCAACCTAGCCTAGAAAATTCTCACCATAAGTTTTCGTAACACTAGTCCACGGTATCCGTCATACGAAATATAAACTTTCAAAATCTAAAAATCATGTCAACTAGCTCTCTAAATTCATTAAGTGCAAACATGAACTTTTCATCAAAAGGAGTAAACCAGGACAATCGATGTTAGGTATTAAAGGCATTTAGAGGTGAGGTCATTCCCCCCAGACTTAAAATTTTCTGTGGGCTCGGAATGACGGACTTCTCATAAACGAACCATGGATGCCTCATAATAATTTCGACCAATCTAGACTCTTTTTAGGCTTTTTGTTTCCTTTCCCTTTCGATTATTTTTGAGTTTGTTTTTTTTTTGAAAGGGGGAAGCGTTTTGATTGAGATAGAGTCTTATGGGCACAAAAGTTTACCATGTTTTTGAGTTTTCCAAGGTAGAACCACGCTTTTATCTTTGTTGAATTCACCTTCACCAATCGCGTATTGTCTTCGTCTTTAGTGACTGAAATCTGTGTTGTTCCTCCCTCTCCGGCGTTTTTGCACATATCTGCACATAAGACACAAAGTGAGTTGCATGAAGTTTGAACAATGGTTAAGTTTCTGGTGGGGTACCAACTAAAGATGAGTTGGTCATTCATGTACGACAAAGAGTGGTAAAAGGTAAAAGAACGTCATGAATGTATGATTCGTTATCTTTGCCTAAACCTTTGATGAGAAAATTAAGTCAAGATTAAAGTTCAAGTATAATAGAGCTAGTATATTCCATCCTAAGGAATCTCTACGATCTAAATTACTCATGGGATTTCGCATTAATAGAAATCTAGCTACCGCCTAGTTTAGAACTAAATTACGATAGAGCATGTTACTATGAAATAGCATAGAAGCACATTGGTCGGTTATCTTCATGGATTTCTTTCATCATTTCCTCAAAACGTATTCTTACTTTATTGAAAAACTTGAAAACATTTAAAGAAAGCGTGCAAAAAAGCAAAAATGCAAAGACTCATGAAAGAAAATAGTGGTTAGTAAGGGTTGGAATCCTCCCCCAGACTTAAATCGCACTGTCCTCAGTGTAAAATAAATCGAGTAAAGACGAATAAATAGATGGATGTAATCAATGAAAAAGTTTAAGGAAAAAAGAAAACTTACCTGGAAGTGGTTGGGGAATTGATTTGGGAATGGAATGGTGGTGGATGGGGGATGGTAGATGATGTTGTGGTGATGGGGAATGGTGTGGTGGTGATTGGGAATGGTTTGGAATCGATCGGGGATCAAACGGAGTCGATCGGGATCATCATGGGATTGGCCGCGGGTCGAAGAGGTGCAGCCGCAGTCGATGGGGTGCTCACCGCGGGTCGATGGGGTGCTCGCCGCGGGTCGGTGGGACGCACCCATGGTCGATGGCTAGTTCGCCGCGGGTCGGTGGGATGCACCCGCGGTCGATGGATTTAGCGGTCAAATCCTTCCTCGCGGTTCGTGCTAGACCGATCAACTTCAAACCGTGATTTATTTTCTTTGTCTTTTCGGTTTTTTTATTTTTTTCTTTTGGGTTTTTTAATTTTTTTGAAAGCTGACACTAAGAAAAGAAAACAGTAATAGAAAAAGAAGGAAAAATGAAAAATAAAAGCATACCTAAAAATGGGTTGCCTCCCATTGAGCGCTTTTGTTTAAAGTCGTTTAGCTCAACGTTGGTAGCTAGATGAGCTTAGTCGTAGAAGGACAGTGTCTTACGACAAGTCTTCTTTGATCTCCTTCGAGTCTCTTTGTCATATGAATCATATCTCCATAGTGAGTCGGGATCGGGATTGGGATCCTTCGGCTTCTTGAACCTGAGCGGAACGGCATCGTAGAACATTTTTTTTTTACGTTGACAAAGGAATCACATCGATTTGGCCAATCCCTGATGGCTCCAACTGTTGACAAGAAAGGCCATCCTAGGATTATCGGTGTTGCATCGCCTTTTGTTATTTGGACAATGTAGAAGTCGATAGGAGCTATGAAATCTCCAATCCTTACGGGCATGTCTCGGGCGATTCCTTTTGGTGTAGCACAAGTCTCATCGCCCATGCTGAGTTTCGTCTTAGTTGGATGAATGTGCTTGATACCAAGTCTTATGGCGATCGATTTTGACATGATGCGTAGGCAAGCTCCGGAGTCACAAAGAACGTCTTTAAACTCGGCTCCACGGATGGTGCAAGTAGTGAGAAACTGACCTTGTTCTTGAATCTTATGAAGAGTTCGAACGGGTCTTCCTTTCATAGCATTGTCGAAGAGATCTTCTATCTCCGAGATGGACTCCTTGATTTCACAAAAGAAGTGACCAATCATGTGGTCTAGGCAAGCTCTAGCAAAAGTGGTTTCTCGAGGTAGATCACGAACCACATCGTTGAATTCCTATAACGAACTAATCTTGTTCGAGTACTTTCGGGTACTTTCGGGATTGAATATGCGAATAGCGTAGATCACGAACTAATCTTGTTCGGGTACTTTCGGGATTGAATATGCGAATAGCGTAGGACGTACCATATGGTGTCGTTCAACGTCTTGCTCTCATAAAGTAGGTATGAGTATCTTCATTACTCTCATTGTTGTAGCGGAAGAAAGCGTATAGAGGTCCGTTCATCGGGATCGATTTCACAAATTTTTTGAATTTGATCAATCGTTCTCTTGAGATGCTTTGTGTCTTTTGCTCTTCTGGTATTGGACTTGTTGGAGGTGTTGGTTCAAAGACAGAGCCATTCATCGAACTAAAATCAGATTCATGGAAGAATAACCTTGAAACTTCTTCTTCGGAGTATTGGTCTTCGATTTCCTCGAGTGGTTGAGTAGATAGAACCATGTTGCAAGGTACAATAGAGTCTGTTTCAAAGTTTCTTGAAGGGTCTCTTGAGGCTTGAGAATCAATGAAAAAGGCAGCTTGCTCGAAGGTTGGTGTTGGGGACATGAGAGGTCCAAGGAGAGACGAGCGAGAGCTGGCCGCGTGAGGAGAGGACGGAGGCGCGGTGGAATGGAGCTCGGTCGTGGGTCAGGAGGACGGAGGTGCGGCGAAGTGGGAGTTGGCCACGGCTAGAGAGGCTGCGACCGCGGTGAGGGGAGTCTGGGGGGACTTGTTCGGTTTGTCGTCTTCTTCGTCTCCTTTAGTGTTTTCTGGTTCCAAAGGGTCATTTGGCTTCTCTTCTAGGTCAGGAACATGAGCATCAAGAGTTGTATAATGCTCCTTATGATTTAGAAAGTTTCTCCACTTTCTCTTCTACTTCATCAATGGCATAAATGAGTCGATCTAGCGTAAGATCGAGCTCCATTGTTTTGTTTTTAACTTCTCCTACGCATTCCCACAGCTCAAGGGCGTAGTCATAGGTGGTGTTTCTGTTGTCACTGACAGATTTATCCAAGTCATCAAGCTTATAATTCAAAGTACCCCATCATTAGTTTTCCGGATATCGAACTATTGTTTTCCTTGTTCGTCTTCAACGAGTTCCATCCTCTCATTGAGTGTTGCAACGTCATTAAGGGTCTGATCTTCAAGGACTTTGACGTGGGCAGCAAGATCATCAAATTTCTTGTTGAATTCGACGGACATAGAGTCTACTTTCCTGTTCATGTTTAAAGCGGTTTTAAACTTAACTTGTAAGTCGATAATTTTCCTGATCATTACTTCGAGTCGCTCAAAACGAGCGCTAAGTTCCGAGTTATCTTCATGCTGGTTCAAGATTTGATGAGGAATATGGTATGAGTGTTGTCGAGAGTTGACAAAAGGAGATGCAAGAGGCTCGTCTCGGTAGTAAGGAGGCGCGTGTTGTCCTTGAGAGTAGCTGGTCGGGGCTGGTTTTCGATCCATGTAGAACGAATAATAGTTGACGTGTGAATCGTGAGAGTAGTGAGCACAAGGTGGGTCGTAGAATCCCTGCTCGTAGTAGTCATCTCGCTCCGGAGGCGAGTTCATGTTTTGAAGCTGAAACAAAGAAAAACAATACCAAAAATTAAAAAGAAAAAAGAAAAAGGTTTGTCTTAGAGTCGATTTGCTAACCTCTAAGGTGTGGCAGAAACGGTTGCGATTAACTCCCCGGGCAACAGCAACAAAAACTTGATAGCGTCGGATTCGTCTCCGAAAATCTAGGTTATAAATTTAAAAATCTAGGTTATAAATTTAAACCTAAAGGTTCTACAAGTGCACAGACGTGCATTGTAGTACTTTAGGTATCGATCCACAGGTTGAGAGAGATGTTCTGCGAGACCTTAGACAGGGAATAGCAAGGAAGTTTAAGACGAAAATAAGTTCTTATAAGGGTTTTTGTCACGAGAATGTAAAGAACGTAAAAACAGAAGATTGCTTGTATATAGACTAAGAAAATCGATGGCATAGACTAAAGAGAAAACGATTTGTAAACAATAATAAAATGGTGTTGGGTCGACAGGAATATCTTAGGATATGCTTGATTTAATCACGGTCCCTAAGCTCTTAGTAACTGTTTCTAGATTTCAACTCCACGAACTGAACATAATAAACGGCATAGCCTACTTTCGTACATCCTACTAACCAACAACCTATACACTCGACCAGT
This sequence comes from Eutrema yunnanense, assembly GCA_002933935.1. Lineage (NCBI taxonomy): Eukaryota > Viridiplantae > Streptophyta > Magnoliopsida > Brassicales > Brassicaceae > Eutrema > Eutrema yunnanense. The sequence continues at coordinate 223,026 of PKML01030898.1, forward strand.
AACTTTCGTCTCTGGCCGCGCGGAAGATCGTGCTGTTCGAGCTGGTTCTTCTTAGTCACGGCACTCCGTAAGTATACTTTCGAAATCTTACGATGCACATACTCATATGGATAAACGATTCGGGGGTTTTTAGATCCAGCACTTTTGGTGGTACTTAACACCTATGAATCACCTCTAGTTCATGGCGCTAGATTTAGCATTAACAACTATCCATAAGAAAGAGCTCTAGAAATCGGCTAGGGTTTTATCTCGTGAAATCCTTATCGAACATAGAATTTCCCTTTGATAATTCCTCGAACATAGATGAAACGAAAATCCAACAATAAAATTACTCGAACATAGATGAAACGAAAATCATGATTAAATAAATTGCAGAAGATTGATGAAGGAGCCTCACGATTTTAAGAACTAAATCCGGTGAGAACCTCTTCACCAATCTTGAAAAGTAAAGAACAAGAGTTTAAGAGTAAAAACAAGAACAAAACTAAATTAAAAATGTGTAAAAGCAAGAACATGAAATTAGGTCTTCTAAGAGGCATATTTATAGGTTTTCTCTTCTGCTTTTGTCGGTCTTTAGGGCTTTAAGTGACGGGAATTGAACGGTCCTTGCAAAATGGGCTTACGGGTTGAAATCAGCTTGGCCGCGGGTCCATGGAGTCTGGCCGCGGCGGATCTTCACTTGGCCGCAGGTGGAGGCTTCTTTCCGCGGCGGATTGCCTCTTGGCCAGGGCTGAAATGCTTCTGGGAGTGGCCAGATCGGACCTCTTGATCTTCATATATCTTTTGATTGAACCATTGGATCGTCCTCGAATATGTTGGAATGGAAAGGTAGTTAGTCCTTCTTGAATATCTCCAAAATCGGGCTGGATCAGACGGTGAGAAGAACCTCTTTGGCAATTGAACTTCTGACGGTTAGACTCTGAGCCGAAAATCTAGTTTTTCTCCAATTTGCAATGCTTTCGCCTAAGTAACCTGAAAAGAGTTTTGAAACTACAAATATGCGAAAACCGTAATAAAACATAGAAAACCGAGTGAAACACTTATTAAAACGTTCTTAAATAGATAGTAAAACGGGTAAAAATACAGTGTTATCAATACCGGATGATGTAAGTGATCTCGTGCATAGATCCCGGAAGAAAACATCGATCCCTGCATATATAGTAGACATACAAAATTAATTAAAACCAGATTAACAAATAAAAATATGTTAACATACGTAATAGTGTAAATGTACATACCTGCAATAGCTCCATGGACGTTTCTAGGAAGAAGACCTTCAAATGCAAATGGAAGGATGCGCTGCATGACAACATGACAATCATGACTCTTCATCCCATAAAACTTCCCTTCTGAACTATCAACGCAATTACGAAGGTTAGATGTGTATCCGTCTGGGAATTTGACACTATGCTTAATCCAATCGAAGAACTCCTCCTTTGAAGTTGCATCCAACCAGAAAGCAGGGGGCAGTGATTTCTCGTTCGCCATTACAAACAACTCCTTACGAGAACAAATATCTGCCAAGTCCAATATGGCCTTCAAATTATCTTTAGTCTTTCCTTGCACATTTAGAACAGTGTTCATGATGTTGTCGAAAAAGTTCTTTCCAATGTGCATCACATCTAGATTATGGCGCAGCATATGGTCCTTCCAATATGCCAAATCCCAGAAAATACTCTTCTTGTGCCAATTGTGGTACTCGACACAACCGTCAACGGGATAATGCCCATTACCCCCGCATGAAAATGTCCTCTCAGCACCAAAATCTTTCAATTGAGACATAATATAATTTCCATCTAACTCAGGAGGTGGACCATCAAAAACTTTTTTGTTCTTTCTAAGCAATGTTATGCTCTGACGATATGGATGATCATGCGGTAGAAATCTTCGATGACAATCGAACTAAGATGACTTTCGTCTATGCTTCAATTGGAACGCATCAGTGTTATCTTGACAATACGGACACGCCAACCTTCCATGCGTCGACCATCCATATATCATACCGTATGCTGGGAAATCACTTATGGTCCACATAAGTACTGCACGCATCATAATATTCTGTTGGATGGAAACATCGAACGCTTCAACACCATTTTTCCATAACATTCTCAACTCATAAGTTAATAGCTGCAAGAAAATATCAAGGGATCTCTTAGGATACTCTGGACCGGGGACGACGATCTTGAGAAACAAAAACTTTCATTTCATGCACAAAGTTGGCGGCAAATTGTAAGGTGTGACGATTACTGGCCACAACGAATATTTCCTCTCATGCTTTCCAAAAAGGTTGAATCCATGCATAGATAACCCGAGTTATACGTTCATTGGCTCACAAGCAAAACTAAGATAAAACTCTTGAAAATGTTTTCATGCTTATGCATCTGAGGGATGCGCAATCTCTCCATCTGAGTTATGTTCTGCATGCCATCTCATAGGCCCTTCCATGCGCTCATATTGATATAACCTCTTCAACATATTAGTTAGGGGCAAATACCACATCAGTTTATATGGAACAAGTACTCTACCACCTATATCCTGATACCGAGGTTTGTGACAAAAGCGATACTTCAACCGGTTTTCGTCCCTTCTACGGTAGATCATACAGTTGTCGATGTACACATCTATCATCTGATACGGTAATCCAAGACCAGCTACAAGCTTCTGAATTTCTTAGTATGAAACCGGTGAAATATTATCTTCAGGTAAGATATCTCTCACAAAATCAGCTATCGCATGAACACAATCCTCGGCTAAGTTGAAATCCGTCTTTATAGTCATCAATCTGCTTGCAGTTGATAGAGGCGATATTCCATCTCTACATCCTTTGTAAAAAGGCTTTCGCGCTTCTAAATTTGGTTCCTCTATCCTGTTACCATCCTCAACATGATACGATGCTATGTTTTCACGAAATGCATCGTTAACCATCTGAACAATGCATGCGTTTACATCTACTTCCGGTGATGGTTCTTCTAACCTACCCGAAGTACTACCAAACCTATCTGATGTGCTATCATAATATTGCACCATTAAATCAGTTTCTCCATGGGTATACCAAATCTTGTAATCAGACATAAATCCAGTCATATATAAGTGCTTTCCTACTTCCCTAACAGAGACTAATCTATGATTCTGACATTTAGTACAATGATGATACATTTTACCGTATTCCGATACCATGCTATTGTTTGACGCAAAGTTCATGAACTCCGACACATCTTGTGTGAACTCATCCGTCAATTGCCCCGTCGCGAGATCATGCAGAGGTTTGTCCATCCACGATCAAAAATAATCATAACGGTTTGAGGAAGACATTGTGTAAGTTTTTTTGTTGTGTTTATGTTATGAATGAGGGGGAGAAATATTTATAGTTGATTTTCAGCGATTTTCCGACGGATTTCCGACCAATTTCTGACGGATTTTAAAATTTTAAACGGCTATAAAACGGTTACTACAACAGATACACTAACGGATATATTGTCGTCAGAAATCGGTCGAGGATTTCTGACGGACAACAACCCCACGGAAATCGGTCGGAAATTCGCCACCGATTTCTGACGGCCTTGAATCCGTCAGAATTTTCTGATGGAATACTGGCGAATATAAATTCATCGGAAATCCGTCAAAAATTTCCCAGCAATTTCCAACGACCTTGAATCCGTCGGAAATTTCCGACCTCATTCTGACGAATTTATATTCGCCGGTATTGCGTCGGAAATCCGTTGGAATTTCCCGACGGATTCAAGGTCATCGGAAATCGCAGTGTTTTCTTGTAGTGCATAAATGAAGCATGTAGACCTGCCTCGCCAAGACTACTAAAAAACGACACCACCATTGAAACTTGAAAAAGTGGAACACTGGAAAATTAAAATCAAACCTGTAAATGTTGTCTTAAACTAATAAGATAAATTAATCGACCTTAGTCACTAATAAATAAGGAAAGAGTCAACGCACCTGCTCCTCATTAGAGAGGCTATTCTACGTACCGAAGTAATTGCTCTAAATATCCGATTTCTATGTTCAGGATAATCTTCAAGTAACGCAGAACTCAATTTCTCGCTTGAAACAATGGGAGCAATCAGGCTATTGTGTCGGATTGAATTTGTTAGGAAAAGCCTCATGTACACCGTTGATAAAATGGCCATTGTTGCCACGACCTAAAACCAGAAAAATCGAATATCAGATCTGTAATGAAAGATGTTCACTACTAACTATAGATACACATGTCTACATCTATGAGAAGAAAAAGAAACCGGAAATGTACACTACAAGAAAACATACCGAATTACGACGGGAAAAAATCGGTCGGGAATTTCCGACCAATTTCCGATGAAATACCGAGGAAAAAAATCCGGTCGGTAATTACTCGGAAATTCCCGACCGATTTGTAGTCGTCCCGATTTCCGACGACATTGAGACCGATTTAGAATCGACGGAAATTGGTCGGGAATCCCGACCAATTTCTGACAAAATAGATCCGTTAATCTGCCCGTGGAACTAGCCGTTTCATAGACGTTTGAAAATTATAAATCGGTCGAAAATCAGTCGGGAAATCCCACTGATTTCCGACGAAAAAGATCTGTTAATCCACCTGTTGCACTAGCCGTTTTATAGACGTTTGAAAATTAAAAATGGTCGGAAACCAATTGGAAATCTATCGGGAATCCGCGAAAAAAAATCCATTATAAATACATTTTCACCCTCATTCACAACTTACAAACTAAAAAAATCAACTTACAAAAAAAACTTCGAAAATGTCTTCTTCAAAGCCAAACCTTTATGATTATTTTCGATCATGGATGGATAAACCACGGCAAGATCCAGCGACGGGTCAACTAACGGATGAGTATGCACAAGGTGTTGAGTAATTCATGACATTTGCGACAAACAATAGCATGACGTCGGAATACGGTAAAATGTATTGTTCATGTATTAAATGTCGGAATCATAGATTAGTTTCTATTAGGGAAGTATGGAATCACCTTTATAGGAATGGGTTTACGCCGGGTTACAAGATGTGATATACGCACGAAGAAACTGATTCAATGGTGCAATATTATGGTAGTAGCAGTAATTATTCGGGTAGGATAGAGGAACAAACACCGGAGGAAATACTGTTCAGATGGTGAATGATGCGTTTCGTGAAAACGTAGCATCGTATGTTCAAGATGGTATTAGAATAGAGGAATCTAATTTAGAAGCTCGGAAGTTTTATGTTATGTTAGATGCAGCTAAGCATCCACTATACGAAGGATGTAGAGAGGGAATATCGCATTTATCAACTGCAAGCAGGTTGATGACTATAAAGACTGATTTCAACTTGGCGGAGGATTGTGTGGATGCGATAGCTGATTTTGTGAAATATATTTTACCTGAAGATAATATCTCACCGGCTTCATACTACGAGGTTCAGAAACTTGTAGCTGGTCTTGGATTGTCGTATCAGATGATAGATGTGTACATTGACAATTGTATGATTTACTAGAGATAGGATGAAAACCGTGTGCAGTGTCATTTTTGTCACAAACCTCGATATCAGGAAACGGGTGGCAGAGTACATGTTCCACATAAATAGATGTGGCATTTCCCGGTAATGGAGAGGTTGAAGACGTTATATCAATCCGAGCGCACGGCATGACCTATGAGATGGCATGCAGAACATAACTCAGATGGAGAGATTGCGCATCCCTCAGATGCAGAAGCGTGGAAACATTTTCAAGAGGTCTATCCTAGTTTTGCGTATGAGCCAAGGAACGTATACCTCGGGTTAACTATAGATGGATTCAACCCTTTTGGAAAACATGGGAGGCAATATTCATTGTGACCAGTAATCATCACACCTTACAATTTGCCACCTAGTTTGTGCATGAAACGAGAGTTTTTGTTCCTCACAATTCTCGTCCCCGAACCAGAGCATCCTAAGAGATCTCTTGATATTTTCTTGCAGCCATTAATTTATGAGTTGAAAATGTTATGGAAAGAATGTATTCAAGTGTTTGATGTTTCTCTCCAACATAATTTTACGATGCATGCGATACTTATGTGGACAATAAGTGATTTTCCATCATATGGTATGTTATATGGATGGTCGACTCATGGAAGGTTGGCGTGCCCGTATTGTCAAGATAACAATGATGCGATCCAATTAAAGCACGGTCGAAAGACTTCTTGGTTCGATTGTCATCGACGATTTCTACCGCATGATCATCCATATCGTCGGAGCACGACATTGTTTAAGAAGAACAAAAAAGTATTTGATGGTCTACCTCCTGAGCCTGATGAGAATAACATCATGTGGTAGTAATGGGTATTTTCCCGTAAATGGTTGTGGCGAGTACCACAATTGGAACAAGATGAGTATTTTTTGGGATTTGTCATATTGGAAGAACCATCTGCTGCGCCATAATCTTGATGTCATGCACATTGAAAAAACAAATTTTGACAACATCATAAATACTGTTCTAAGTGTGCAAGGGAAGACAAACGATAACTTGAAGGCCAGATTGGACTTGCCAAATATTTGTTCTCAGAAGAACCTCCATATAATGGCGAACGGAAAATCACNCCCGCTTTCTGTTTGGATAAGCATTCAAATGAGGAGTTCTTTGACTGGATTACGCATAGTGTTAAATTCCCTGACGGATACGCATCTAACCTTCCTAATTGAGGTAATATTGGAGAATGAAAGTTTTCAGGGATGAATAGTCATGTTTGTCACGTTGTCATGCAACGCCTCCTTCCATTTGCCTTTGTCGGTCTTCTTCCTACAAACGTTCATGGAGCTATTACATGTACATTTACAAAATTCTATATATAATATAGGTCGATATATATTATCTAAATTTTGCTAAATTTATTTATCATTTATGCAGGGATCGGTTCTTTCTTCTGGGATCTATGCACGAGATCACTTACAGCAGACGGTATCCGAAACCTGGATGAGAAGATACCAGTTCTCCTTTGCAACCTCGAAAAAATATTTCCACCAGCATTTTTTGATGTAATGCAACATCTTCCTATTCATCTCCCTAGAGAAGCAGCACTTGGTGGGCCAGTTCAATATCGATGGATGTATCCTTTTGAGCGGTATATGTTACACCTAATGAAGAAGGTGAAAAATCTTGCAAGAGTCGAGGGTTCTATTGTTGCACAGAGCATTAATGAAGAAGTACACAACTTTGAGAGCTACTACTTTACATCTTCGGTCAAAACTAAAAGTAGACGACCTGCACGACATGATGATGGAAGAGAAAAACCGTTGTATCCGGTCTATGTCCCAAATCTATTTGCACAAATTGGAAGGCTAAGTGGAAAAGGGAGGCCTCGGCGACTAATAGAGGAGGAACAAAGGCATTTGCATACATATATTCTGACAAACTGTGACGACGTTTTGGCATATGAGAGGTACGTACGTCCCTGATTTTTATGTTTAGTAATTACCATAAATCATTTATAGTATTTTGCATAATGTATTTAATTTGTTTATTCACAGAATATACATGGCCTAAATTCGTGAATGGTTTCCAAATTACACAGAGGATGAGCTTGCGGTCCAAAAACAGAATGAATTCTTGGCTTGGCTGCAATATTACGTAAGTGCTACATTTTCCTCAATTTAACTAAATTGTACATGCTTAAATTTTACATGCTTACATTTAACTAAATTTTACATGTCCACAATTTGTACATGTTGATCAGATTACTACTACAGGGGCAACATTTTCCACATGGTTAGTTGAAATGGTGTGTGGCCCTACTTTTGTTCCAATGGTTTATCTGATGTAACATTGCAAGAGTCGAGTCGCAGTCCGCCGATTCATATAAATCGTCATATGAAAGGTTAAACTCGTTCTCGAATCGATTCATATAAATCGTCATATGATCCATTTTATGTTTACCTATTAAGTTAGTTGTTAAGAAATAAGATTAGTACATGTTTCTTAAACCATATATGATTTCACAATTTATTAATTCTTACCCTAAACCCTAAATGGTTGGAAATCGATCGAAATTTTCGACCGATTTGCGACGGCATTTATAAATCGGTATATTTTATACTTGTATTTTAGACAACGGGTGAATCAGGAAATTCCGACATATACATAACATTGCAAGAGTCGAGTCGCCGTCCGCCGACGGAATTTTGTCTCTCATGTCGCCGTCCGCCGCCGTCTTCTTCATCCCTTAACCATGTAAGCATGATTATTAGGTTGTTAGTTTTGTTAGATTTGTGTAAGTAATTAGCAAATATTAGGTTTGTGGTTAGATTTGTCAATAGATTTGGGGTTAGATTTTAGTGAAATATTTTTGTTTAGGTTATATATTTTAGTTTATGTTATAATTTTTTGTTTTATGTTTTTGTGTAATAGTTTGTTAGATTTGTTTAAGTTATAAATTTTAAAATATTTTTTCTTAGTTATATAAAATGTTTTTACCATTTTTAATGTTTTTCGTGTTTTTGATAAAACTTTAAACGTTTCATAATTTTTTCGGGTTTTTGATAATATTTTTCGGGTTTAAATGTTTCAAAAAAAATTTCGGATTTTTTTGGTTTTTGATAAAACTTTTAATGTTTCATAATTTTTTTCAGGTTTAAACGTTTCATAATTATTTTAGTATTTTTTTTTTTTGGTTTTTGATAAAAATTTTAACGTTTCATAATTTTTTCGGGTATTTGATAATATTTTCGGGTTTAAATGTTTTATAAATTTTTTCGAATTTTTGATAAAACTTTGAACGCTTCATAATTTTTTTTGGTTTAAACGTTTCATAATTTTTTTCGGGATTTTGATAATAATTTTAGTATTTAGAATAATATTTATAATTTTTGACATATAACAATGTTTGCGTTTTTTTTTTCGAGGTCTTACGATGTTTTCGATAACCTTCGCTGCAGTGGTTCGTCTCGAGGGCCGCAACCACAACAACATAGCGGTGGTTCGTCTCGAGGGACGCAGCGACGTCAACAAGACGGTTCACCAACGGTGTCCCCTAGTCCAAGATAAAGTCCGGGGTTTTCTCATGTCCCGGAGTCGCATAGTGAAACTCTTCCTCAGATCATGAGCGTCGAGCAGTTAGTCCAACAACCGGGGCGGGACTTAATCGTCAGGCTCGATCCACGACTCCGCGGAAGATCGACATGGTAAATGAACTTCATTTTTTTTTAAACCGTCTGAAATTATTAATTGTTTATCTTTTTTGTAGGTTTGGTATATCGAACAACGGGATTAGCAAAACCGTTTTGAGGATGTTGCATTCGATCATCGACAAACCATACAAGAAGTTTTATTAATTTGGTTTAGCCAATTTGCGGTAAGTTGTAAATTACATTTTTTTCCTTTTTCATATTTATATATTTTATTTTTATTTTTGATACGTTTTAATTTCTGTTTTCACAGCAAAAGTTTACATAGCATCATTCCATCACGACCACCATGGAGACGGCATTTTTGAAAGAGGCGGCTACTCAATTCAAAAGAAACATGAACGAGTGGAAGCAAAAGTGGAGGAAAGAGGCAGACAAACCGAAAGGTTTAAACCTCGACGTTTGGGAGGACTACAAACCATATTGGGAAAACCCCGAGACAAAAAAAACTTCGAAGACTAATTCAGGAAGCCGAAAGAGTGATCAATCCGGTAAGGGACAGTACGTCCACAACTCGGGATCGAGCAACTTCCGGACCCGAGAAATACAAATGGTAATCTTTTATTGTTTATATTGTTTTCTATATTTAATTGTTAAATTATTTATTAATATTTAATTTCCGTCGTTTTTTGTAGACCAATGAGGTCGGAGGTGTGCTTCCGGATCACTTGGATTTTATGAGGATGTGCCACACGAGCAAGACAACCGGGTTATTCAGGATCCACTCATGAGTGAGATCTACGAGAACGTGAAGAAGACGAAGCTCGAGCTGGCCCAACAATCACAAGGAGACTCCTCCAGTTCCTTCGAGGTGACGCAAGAAGATATCAACCGTGTCGTTCTCAACGTAAGATTTTTTGTTTGTCTTCATTTAGTTATTACATTATAATTTTATTATGTTCTAATTTATTTTTACTTTCTATAGGAATTTTCCCTTGATAAAAAAGGGCGACGTCGCGGGGGTTTGGGTAAGGTCCCATATATGGACTTCTCCGGAGCTACATCGGGTTTTCACGATTATTCTGAAGATCTCGTCCATCAGAATGAAGAGATGAAGACAAAAATAGCAGTTTTAGAGGCGGCGAAAGCGAAAACCGAAATGAAGTTAGGTGCTACGCAAGAGGACAAAGTCGGAATTCACTGAGATATCGGATCGGATAAAATCGAAGTTCCTGCATTTCTCGGGAACGGGAAAGGGAAAGAAAACTTTGGGATCGGGATCGGGAACGGGAAATTAGATTTTATGTTTTTGTATTTTGAAAACAATTTTATATTTCAAAACTATTATTATGCACAATTTAATTTCAAAACAATTTTATTTTTAATTTCAAATTCAAATTTTCAAATTATTAATTAATATAATATAATTAAAAATCATTATTATTATTATTAATTTTAAAATTATAGATTTTTAAAAAACCCGTCAGAAATCGGTCAGGATATTTGACGGTCGGAAATCCATCGGGATATGTAACTGTCGAAAATCCGATTGATTTCCGACGGTCGGAAATCGGTCGGGATTATGACTCTCGGATTCTCGTCCGGAACTTTCCGACGTCTTTTCCCATCGGGAATCAGTCGGTATTTTGGTATCATCGGTAAATCGTCGGGAATTTCTCGACTACTAACATCCGTCGTAATCTAGTCGGGAAATTTGTCGTCGGAACCGATATGACCGTCGGAAGTCGCCTGATTTCTTGTAGTGGTAGCTAAGTACCTTTAGACTAAACTCTAGTCCGAAACTCGTAGGCAATTGTATTGTTCCCCGGCAACGGCGCCAAAAACTTGATACACAAATTTTTAATCCCTGAAATATTTCTGCAAGTGCACAACAAACGTGTACTTCGGGGTCGAATCCACTAGAGACCAAAGAATCACACTACGAGTTTATGAGAATCGAGTTAAGTTAAGATGAAAAAATATGAGGTTTTGTTTTAGGGCTATGAATAGTGACGAAAATAACAAATAAATAACTTAAAGCAAGTAAATAAAGATGTAAAGTCAGTAGAGGAAGGTACTATGCATCGGATAATTCGTAGAGTATCATGGATCGATTTAGTCGGATAATTTAGACTTGGAATTCAATAAATATGTTCTGAACTCGAATCACGAATGAATAATTAACCTACTTCCGCAGCGCCAATTACTATGTTTAGACAACTTAATTTACTCAACTCCTGCTTGTAATTAAGTAGTTAAACATGCATAAATAGTTCAAGTTCGATATGTTCACAAAGTCTAATAACTTAACTCCCGTCGGTTATCCCGCTTTGCTCATCTAAATCAATTCAGTTATTTTAACAACACTTTCGGTGAGTAAATATACCTATGAGCAGTAGCTAGATGGTCAATCAAGCAATAAGCATTAAGCATAAATTTAGATGAAGAACTTTAAAGATAATCCCAATTTTAACAACCTAACGATCAATCCATGAACTCATTGAATACCGACAACCTAGCGAGGGAACTACTCACACATGACCAGAGATGAAACACATAGAGATATAGAGCAATTCATAATCATAAAATTCAAATAAAAGCAAGAGGGTTTAGAAATCTTCTTTATATCGAGATACAAAGGCGAGATCTTCTCCCGGGAAGCTCTTGAATCGAAAAACAATGAAAAAACTTATAAAAATCGTGTCTGATGATAAGGGGGCGTGGCTCCCTGTTTTATGAGACTAAAAACAAGTATAAATAGCCGTAAAATCGTCTAGGATTTCATTAAACCGAAAAAGGAAGTTTTGGGCCGGGCTTGGGCCCAATTCGGACATGTCTTCAGTAAAAATGACGTATCTTCCACACCACTGCTCCAAATGACTTCAAACCAATTGCATATGAAAGATGACTCAAAATTAGAGCTTAACACCAAATTGCATCTCAATCAATCGAGTGGAAGGCATCAAACAAACATTAAACTTCTGGTGCATTTGTGCTATCAAATTGAGAAATCCGCCTTTCTTAAGGTTTGGGTCCTTGGGTGATCTTTTGGACTTGGAAACATGTTGATAAGCTCAAATTAATACCCTAAAAGTACTAAAGCTTTGTCGATTGTAATACTTAGGGATCAAATCCACAGAGACTCAAGGAAACACACAATAGATTCTAAAAGTTGAATTAAGCTAAGTGATCAATGAAATTGAAAGCAAATACGTAAATTAAACGAGTTGTAGTTCGATTGGAAGAAAGATAGGTTCAGGGTATTTCTCAAGAAATCAATAAATGCAGACAAACTAACTAATCAGGGTTCAGGTTACGCACGGTTCTTGAACTCAAATCACTAAAGTATAATTAACCAACTCTCGTTGCGAGAATTATCTAAGTCTAAATCCTAGAATTCCAAATCTCTTTGCGAATCCTAAAGTCTAAACCAGCTTTTAGTTCAAGTTTGATTTGTTCACAAAACAACTAAACCAAATCTCTTTGCAAATATTTATTTTGCTCACTCTAACTTCTATCAGGTTTCTCAATTGCACTCTCGTGCTTAATCGATAATCCTAAGATCTAAGTTCTAGGTGATCAATCTAGAATTAGCTTTGAGAACAACCTAAGGTGAAGAACTAATTCAGATTATGAACCCTAAACAACTAATCAACCTAGCATTCATAAAAATCCCTTATGAGAACCCTAAACCTAACAGGAGATCTACTGACATGGAGATTGAAACAATAAACATGACTGAATAAATACTTGAATAAATAATAAAGAAGAGAGTAAAACAAGGGTTCAAAATCTTCTCTCGGATGAACAGAGTTTCAGACTTGTCTCCCTCAAAAGCTCTCTCACCAAAAACCAAGGTAGAATATAGCTTGAATGTTGTGTAATGAAAGCGTAGCCACCAAAGTGGCTGTAAAACCTAAATAAATACTACTAAACACGTTCTAGGCCTTCTTGTAAATAATAAAGTCTTCTGGGGCAATTTGCAGTTCTTCAAATCATCAATAAAGTCGCGATCCTTCTGTATCTTCGACGGGTATCGATCGATACCATAAGTGTACCGATCAATACTCGGACGATAAATCGGTGTCTCAGCTACAGGACCTCTGCTTGGCTCCAAAATGCTCCAAAATATTTCAATATCTTCTATAATGCTCCCAACGTACCTAAAACCTGAAAAGACTCTAAAAGACTCCAAAATACTAGAAAGACTCTATAAAAAGGACTTATATCATGGCTTAAAACGGGTAAAAACCATGATATATCAACTCCCCCAGAATTAGCCTTTGGTTGCCCTCAAGCAAAACAGAAAACCAAACCAGAGAAAAAAGTTTGAAAACACGGAGACTCACATGTTCATGAACCATCGCAAAGACTCTTTTCCCAAGCACCCAAATGTCACAAACCAGTTCCAAATCTAACCACCATGTACTTCTCCGTAGACATTCACAGCTTTTCCAGACTCCACACATTATCTCGTAGCATTGTCCAAATAAAGCCCTCATCGCCAGTTTCATCGCTGCAGCCAGTGTTCAATAACCTTCTAGATTCTTTACCATACAATATCATGACAAAAGAACTACCCAATTCACACACTTTTTGGTATTATTTTCTCTCCCCCAGACTTGAACAACACTGTCCTTTCTATCTATTTTTTTATTTTTAGATTTGCATATACACATTAAGGTCTGAAACGCGAGTATTGATGGTGTTTGCCACCGAATCCCCGGTTCTTCCCTCTCTATGTATCAAAGGCGTAGGCGAATAGTGGTATCACGGGAAATTTTCCTAACCTCGCTTCCAACCTTTGTGTGATCATTCCCTCACAAGTAGAATAATGGGATCGCTGGAAATTTTCCTAGCCCTCTACTTAGAAGAAAATCATTTCATCTTTTATGCTCTTATTTATTAACTTATAACAGGAGAGAGAGATACCGTTACTTTAAACACATGGGTTCCTTTGTCAGATATGAATGATGAATCAAGCTCTATGAACACTAACCACATCGATGAAGTGCGAAAATTTGACTCAAGCTTTAGAAGAACTCTGCTGGAGACATGGTCGTTTTCTAGTCAACTGGTCAGTCCTTGGATTTTTCATTAGTCGATCTAGAACTGATCCTGTAACACTGGTCACTCAAAAACAAAATCAGAACAATAGGTTCAAGCACAGGATCATTATCTCCAATAGGTTTTGACTCAATAAAACAAATTTTGACTCAATAAAACGACTGACTCCAGCGAGGAAAACTCGAAGAAAAGAATCGTTAAAACCCATTTTCTTTGTTTTATTGCTTTGCATGTTTATTTCTATGTATTGTTGTTATGTAACTCGATTTTCATATTAATAAAGATAGATGTTAAAAAACAAAAAAAACGACTGACTCTAAGAAAAACAAAAACAGTGTCAGCAACTACCTCCCCCATACTTGAACAACACTGTCCCCAGTGTTATCTAGCCTAGAGTTGGTGGAAGAAACCAAGAGAACTGAGTGGAGTTTAAAATAAGAGGAAGTTACCGATCTGGGACATGGGTATCGACCGACACTCGCCTGGTATCGATCGATACCAGGCGTAAGTCGACACAGGATATTTCTCTTCAACGACCAAGTGACAAATGTTGATTTCAATTACATCAAGGGATCCGAATGTGACATGGTTAGCACTGTTAGACCACCCAAACACAGGTTAAAAACAACGAGATATCATAATGCATAATCCAACAAAGTTCAAAATCAAAAGAAACGGACAAAACATACTCAAAAATTCAAAAGAAAAAGAAAAAGAAAAGTGAACCATATAGAACAGATGACTAATCCTCATCAGAATCATCATCTCCAGCGGTGTGAGATGGTCCTTCTCCAGATGGTGAGCGTGGGTGAGATTGTGCAATGCAACCGCACCGAGAGAGCGTCGAAATGGCGTTCCAGATACTCTAGAAGCTCTATACCACATACCTCTGAAAGGTGTCTGTATCCATGGGAATCGCAGGTGGTGGAGCAAAAGTACTCGCAGAAGAAGGAGGATGGTGTGCACGTCGAGATCGACCTCCAGCAAGGTCAGGTATGGGCTCATCATCAGCAGCAGCAGGTGCTCTAGTGACTGGTTCACGACGTCGAGTAACAGGTGCAGCTATCAACAGATCCTCAGTAGGCTCAAATCGCAGCTGCTGTGGAGTGTCACCAATGTCCGTCAGCCCTCTGTTGGGGAGCTGAACCAGAAAATCTCCATCTGCAGTAGAGAAGTACCAACGTCGCTAAGGTTTCAGCCACCTCAGGTTCTGCAAGTGTTTCTCATCCATGAGAACGCGTGTAGTGGATATGGAGCAGCTCGCAGTACTGATCACAAAGTGCTGGAAGATAGGAGTGAGAAGACTCCCAACAGACTCAGTATTCCTAGATGTGCAAAAACAGTTCCCATGTTGACCTCTGTTAACTCAGGCCACTCATAATCCTCACCTGGAATCATGTCCCTAATAGCTAAGGCCAGCACCAAAAGCTCAGAGACTCTCATCTTGTTCGGCTCCATCTTACACAGAAATGTGTTGCTCAGAATCCTAACCAAGCAACGCAGGACTGGGTGACGCACATCCATCTGCGTGGATGTCTTAGAGTGATAGGCATTAGTCCCAAAGTGCGCCCAGAAGGTATGCATGTCATGGTGTGAGGCAGGAAGCGCAACTCTCCTAAAGGCTCTCTGAAAGCCATAAATATCACAAAGATCAGGGAGTGGTAACATGTATCGTACACCGCGAATCATGAAGGTCAAAGTACCCTCCTGCGCGTCCCTAAGGACCTCGTCCTGGTAGTAGACGCAGACTGTCGCCATGAACTGACGAACCAAGTCAGGGAATAGGTCGTACTGCTGTGTGGCGATAGTGCCCAGACCAATCCTCTGAAGCAAACACTGGAGCTCACCGTCTAAACCCAAATGACGCATGGTGACTCCATCAACGAATCGAGTGGGCTTCACATCAATGCCAAACCATCCGTTGTAATGCAACGTATCGTACCCGTCCCAGTTATCAGAGACATGCATGTAGATGCAGTCTGTACTCTCAGCGATCTCTCTATATGTTCCCTCCCAAACTCTGTTGCAAGGGATCCTAGCCTTCTCGTTCCGCTTAGGCCAAGGAGCTCTACATGTGACACTAGGAGCCATAGGGTCAGCAGGAGGTGGTGATGGTTGTGCCACTGGTGGTGATGATTGTGCCACTGGTGGTGGAGGGATTTCGCGCAAGGAAGTATGTGGAAGCTCAATGTTTGCGGATTCTCCATCAATTCGCACTCTGTAGTGGTCGTTTCTGAGGGTACCGTTCACTACACCCCTCCGCCAATGTAAACCGTCCCAGACTTTAACACGTTGACACATGCTGAATTCCTTAGGTGGTGGGTTTGAGCTTGACGCATCATCCGTTCGATTTCTCTTCCGAGTAGCCATCTGCAATCAAAGACAAAGAATACAGCAAACACAGAATAAGTGCCAAGCCCAACAACACAGCAACAATCAGCAACAATTTTCTCAAAATCTCATTACTGCACGCAGGGTATCGATCGATACCATCATGGTATCGATCGATACCTTGGCGATTTCGAAACTAGAATCTCAAAATTCATCAAATCCACAATTTTAAGCATACAAGCGTAAGTGTGGGTTCGAAATTCCTCTAGAACAACCTAGGTATTGCAGATTATTCCGGTAAATCAAGTTCTAAGAGGCAAAATTTCAAAATCCCAAACCTTGTGTCCATGGAGTGAAAAAGAGAAATTTATGTGTGATACCTTGCAGATCGAGAGAATGGATTATGGAAATGGGAAGAGCTCGAAAATTCAATAAGGTTAGACCTTGAAATCGCTCAAATCCGTGAAAGATTGAGAGATTGGTGATTTGGGAGAGGATTTTCGGATGTGTATCGAACGATGGAGACTATTGAGAAGAAAGAAAACCTAAGGGTTTTAAACGAGAACTTACCTGTGCGTAAGGTATCGATCGATACCCAGGTGGTATCGATCGATATTGAGGTGATTTGGTCGATGCAAAGTTATGTTTCTCCTCGTTTGCCTGATTCATGAAATGTTGATTTATGTGATTAAGAATGATCTGAAGCAAGAACAAGATGAAGAACAAGAGAGAGAGAAGGAGAAACGATTTTAGAGAGAGAGAGTATTTTTTGATTATCTCATCTTATCATTTCAGAATAAACATAACCACATACATATAGATTAATTACAAGAAAGAAAGAGGCAAAATAGTGCCTAAACCAATCTTAACCACAAGTAGAGTAAATCTTATCTACTAACAAAGAAGAAGAAATTTGTTTTCACTGTTCACCCGTGTGTATCAACAGTGTCGTCGACACACTCCTCAACACACTCCCTTGATTAGATTCTGATGAACAGTGTCGTCGACACACTCCTCAACACACTAGCTTCTGATCAACACTCCCCCTCAAGATTGGCTGATGGAGATCCAATAAGCCTATCTTGCAATGAAGCTCATCACATACCTTCGAAGTCGTCGCCTTGGTGAAGATGTCAGCCACCTGATCTGAGCTCTTCACGTAGGAAGGAAGAATGATTCCAGCTTGAACCTTCTCCCTGATATAGTGACAGTCCACTTCTATATGCTTAGTTCGTTCATGAAACA
>PKML01030898.1:244247-264802 GCA_002933935.1 Eutrema yunnanense
TTTCTTAGGTCGAGTCCAAGTCTTTGAACCATAAGCTCACTAGCTACATTGGTGCAGCTTCCTCCATCTATAATAAGACTGCATATCTTCCCTTGCACAAGACACCTAGTATGGAATAAATTCTCCCTTTGCTCTTGTTCTTCATGTTTGCTTTGAACACTCAAGGACCTCCTAGCAACAAATACCTGAAATAGCTGCTTCCTCGTGTTCAGACAATATGGTAGAATCATCTCCTTCCTCCTCAGATTCTATATCCCCATTGTCTAATAGAATCATGATCTTCCTGTTGGAGCACTCATTCGCATAATGACCCCTGCCTTGGCATTTGAAACACTTGACATCACGAGATCTTGTTGTAGAAGATTCTGTCTTGCTTTGGTGATTAGTACTGGGTGTATAAGGTTTTGATTCCACTTTAGTATTGGCAACGGGCTTCACATCCTTTTGGTAGTTGGGTTTAGTAGTGATGGAGTTCGCTCCATAGCTTGATCTGGTAGTATTTCTCCTCTTAAGCTGTTGCTCAATCAAAATGGCCTTATGCAACATCTCTTCTATATCTTCATATGGTTGCATCTCCAATCTATCCTGAATTTCTCTATTTAATCCTCCTAGAAACCTTGACATGGCAGCTTCACTGTTTTCAGAGATATCAGCTCTAAGAATAAGAGTTTCCAGCTCTTGATAGTAATCTTCAACGGATCGGTGACCTTGAACCAATCTCCTAATCTTCTGATGCAACTCTCTTTGGTAATGACTTGGTACGAATCTTTTTCTCATCAGATTCTTGAGCTCATTCCATGATTCAACAGGGAACTCTCCATTACGTCTTCTAGAAGTCACAATTTGATCCCACCAGCTGAGGGCATAATCATAAAACTCGGTTGCTGCCACTTTTACCCTGTTGATCTCTGTGTAATGTTGGCAATTGAAAACCAACTCAATCTTCTTCTCCCACTCTAGATAAGCATCAGGATCATTCTTGCCGTGAAATAAAGGGATGCGTAGTTTAACACCTCCAAATCCATCTTGAATTTGAATCTTATCCCCATTTGATCGTCTCGGCTTTCTATGGTTGCTCCGTGATGATCCACTTTCACGACCGTAGTATTCATCAGCTTCTTCATCTCTTGGTGAGGTTTCTTTTTCTTTGTCTGGATCTCTCACAGGAGATTTCCCATTTCTTCTTCTCAGTGTTTCTTTGCCTTGTTTAGAGTCAGATTGGCGTGACATCTCTTGCCTGAATTCATCCAACTGAGCAGCCATCATCTTCTTCATCTCGGCCATCATAGCTTCCATCACCAACTTGTTTTGTGTAATGGGATTGGAATCGTCATGACTATCAGACATCTTCTCCTACAACAGAGAACAAACAATTCACTAGCACGAGTTTCAATTGTTCATAGATCAAAAGTGGCTCTTCGTGTGACACACAAAATCATAAACCCTAGATCTACGAATTTAAACTTATGCGTACAAATGATCGCACGATGATGATGATTCGGGATGCACAATCAAACTCTCGATATATCTAATATGAAAATTATGAAACGATCTGACCAAGACTGATAAACGATCGGTATGGTTTTGTCGCGGAAGAACAGAACATGAATCGATCAAAACAAAAGGAATAGATACAACCTGATGATGAATCGAATCGATGTAGTGCAGAGAATGGAGCTCTGATACCACCTAATACACTCCTAGAAAGGAGTAACCCTTGATCTACACTCTCTGGACTGAAATGGAACGGATGGATCTTCGCACACGATCGGATCTATTACGAACGGATGGAAACGAATGGTCACACAAGAGATTGCGGATGGTCTCTTGATTCACCGGTTGATTCAATAGATATGACACACTAATGAATCGATTTGCTTGTGAGATATGACACACTAACAAGCTAAGATGTTCGAAGAACAAATGATCTTTACTTAGAAAGGTTTTTGATTGAAAGAAAGATGAAAACTCGACAAAGAGTCTACGAGAGTATATAAAGAGCCACACACGCTCTAGTCAAAGTATCACTCTCGAAAATAGAAAACAATTAAGACAAGAAAATAAACAAGTTTGAATTCGAATGATAGAAGATATTTGCCCATCCTTAGTCGCATTCTTCTTCAAATGATTTTGGGCCTCGCCATAGCTTAGTGGACTAGATGTGGTGATTCAACCTTGCCTCATTAAAAACCTATCTCAAGAAAACCCAATGGGACAAAACTTGAGATAGGGAAAAAGAGTGCAAAGTTGAATCACAAGTCCACTTAGCTATCTTGGACTTGGATTACAACTAATGTAGAAGTAACCATCTCTTTTCCCTCTTGACTTGGATATTGTTGCTTGAGAAGTGCTCATATTGCTTCCTTGAACTTCTTAGATCTTGAACGAGTCATTGAACCACTCGGAACAAGCAATACATCTTCATAATCATCTTGAACTGCTTCATGGTCCTCGGCTACAAGCTTTCCATCCTCAGGTTCAAGCACCATGCTGTCTATGCTATCCATGCTCACATCANTCTGAGTGTATCCCTTGGCAACAAGCCTAGCTTTATACCTCTCAATCTCTCCTGAGCTGGTGTACTTGATTGTGTAAACCCATCTACACCCTACCAGCCTCTTTTCCAGAGGTAGATCTACCATATCCCAAGTACCATTCTTGCACATGAAAGCAATCTCTTCTCGCATTGCGTTAACCCACACCTCACTCTGACATGCTTCTTCATAGGTACTTGGCACTTTGTGTTGATCAATCTTGGAAAGAAAAGCTTTGTGTTCTTGTGGAAGATGAGCAACCGAGCAATATCCCTGTATAGGGTGAGCTACAGCCTGGTTATTGTAATACACTCTTGTGTTTTTCCCAAACTTCAATCTTTCACTTCTTCTTAGGGGCTGAACCAACTCAGTCTCTTCTGGTTCTGCCTCTTTTGGTTCTGCCTCTTCAGAATCTTCAGCTATGACATCTTCTAGGGAATATGAAACAAAGTCATTTAAGTGAGATTCCCCCTCTCTACGATCAGCATCAGTATCGCTCGATACTGGGGTCTTTGCGTTTTCTTCACCGCTGCTATCATGTGAGCTCTCTTCACCGCCCATATCAACTATTGGAGCCTCCAGATGTCTCTCTTCACTACTAGTTGGTGGAATTTGAGGACCAGCTAGAGTAGTGAGACCATCAAGTATACTCATCAAGATGGCAGCTCTGTCGTTGGAGGAAGCGAGGTCTTTAAGCTCATTCCAATTCTCATCACAGAAATAACCCTTTTCCTCATCAAACTTGACTTCCCTAGAGACATACACATGCCTGGTCTCAGGATCATACCACTTGTATCCTTTCTGAGTGGGAGAATAGCCAAAAAACATACACTTGATGCTCTTGGGCTCTAGCTTGTTCCTCTGAGCTTCTGGTACAAACACATAGCAAACACTCCCAAACACTCTAAGATGGTCAATACTCGGTTTAGTGTTGTTTAATACCTCATATGGAGATACATTCCCAAGGCCCTTGGTTGGCAGCCTGTTGATCAGATAACACGCAGTCATCACTGCATCTCCCCAATACTGCTTTGGGACACATTTGTCAAACATCATGGTCCTAGCAACCTCCATAAGATGTCTATTTTTACGTTCTGCAACTCCATTTTGCTGTGGAGTATAGGCACAAGATGTCTGATGAACAATACCTTGCTTTCCCAACAACTCCTTAAACTGTCTGCTCATATATTCCCCGCCATTATCACTTCTCAAGATCTTAATCTTGGCTCCAAACTGTGTGGAAACATAGTTGTGGAAATTAGAAAATGCCTCAAATACCTGACTCTTTGATGGCATAAGGGTGACCCATGTGTACTTGGACTTCTCATCAATGAACGAGACAAAGTACTTGTACTGATCCCGAGAAGCACATGGTGCAGTCCATACATCTGAATGGACCAGATCAAAGCATTCATCATAAGTGGTAGATGAATCTGGAAAAATCGTCCTACAATGTTTTCCCAAAATGCACGCTTCACATTCTAGATGATTGTTGATCAAGTTTGGTAGGGCAGCGTGAAGAGTTTTAGCATGAGGATGACCCAGTCGAGCATGCCAAACAGAACTAGTGCAAACAGAGCTCAAGGCAGAATGAGAAGCTGCCACACTATTAGGAGTAGACAGAATATAGAGGCCACCTTTGGCACTTCCCTCGCCAATGATTTTCCCTGACTTACTATCCTGAAACTTTACATCTTCAGGGCTAAAAACAGCCAAACAATCAAGGTCCTTCGTTGCTTTATGCACAGACAGCAAGTTTGAAGAGAACTCAGGCATATACAGAGCTTTTGTGTTCCTCTTGAACAGCTCTATATCTCCAATTCCTCTAATTGGAACATCCTCCCCATTAGCAATGGTAACCTTTCCAGAGTGAGATTTCACATTGCTAATAAGCTGACCATCACTAATCATATGGTCTGAAGCTCCAGAATCAATTATAATAGGCTTATGCGTTTTTGAAGCAAATAAACCCTTTCCAGATTCTTTTAGGTTTGTAATGGATGTGATGAGAAGTCTGACTTCTTAATCACATCATCAGACGCAGCAACCATAGCCCTCGCAGCAACACCCCTAGTCATCTCCCCCATCTTCTTCAGCCTTTTTGGGATCAAATAAGGATAACGCATCCAGCACTTCTCCTTGCTGTGTCCCCTGATATTGCAAATGTCACACCTAACACTCGTAACACGCTTTCTTTCTGCTTGATAAGCACTCCGACCTACACAAGCAGCTTCACTTGTCTTTTGAAAAAAACCTCTTGATCCTTCTTCTTTTTGTATCATCATACACACCGCATTCAAGGTGGGCAGTTTTTCAAACCTTAGAATGTGCAGAATCAGTTCTTTAAACGATCCATTCAGAGTGAGGAGGAGTCCAAAGACTTGATCCTGCTCACGCCTCTCATTCAACTCCTTCAGATCAGTGGTAGGCGGTCTCAACGTCTCCAGCTCTGCCCACAATCCCATGAAGTCTCCAAATAACTCCTTGAATGACCTCTCCTCTTGTTGGAGATCATTCAAAACCTTCTTTACCTCAAATATTCTACTGATATTAGAGGTATTACCATACACACTCATAAGAGTGACCCACAATACCTTTGCAGTTTCAACATATGAGTAAGCTGCAAGGATTGTCTCCAATGAGCTCTGAAGAACAGCCAACACAAACTGGTCTTCCTGGATCCACTTGGAATCCTTCTTGTCCGTAGACAACACGTGAGAGTCTTCTACATGCTCCCACAAGCCACAGCTGCGCAGAACAGTCTTTGTGAGCCTAGACCATAGAATATAGTTATCCCCATGGAAAGTAATCGGAACAGTGATCATCTTCTTGTTTTCCATCTCTTTTCTCGAAGAACAATGGTAAAGTAATAGGATTCTTGCGGAAATCAGGTCCTATAGAGCGATCTGCTGTTGATTTATGTGATTAAGAGTGATCTGAAGCAAGAACAAGATGAAGAACAAGAGAGAGAGAAGGAGAAACGATTTTAGAGAGAGAGAGAGTATTTTGTGATTATCTCAACTTATCATTTCAGAATAAACATAACCACATACATATAGATTAATTACAAGAAAGAAAGAGGCAAAATAGTGCCTAAACCAATCTTAACCACAAGTAGAGTAAATCTTATCTACTAACAAAGAAGAAGAAATCCGTTTTCACTGTTCACCCGTGTGTACTGTTCATCACTCTGATGAACAGTGTCGTCGACACACTCCTCAACACACTCCCTTGATTAGCTTCTGATGAACAGTGTCGTCGACACACTCCTCAACACACTAGCTTATGATCAACATGAAATACACAAGACACAAAAACGAAAAATAAAAAGAAAAAACTTATATACAGACTCACCAGTGGGTTGCCTCCCACCAAGCACTCGTTTAACGTCATTAGCTTGACTGTACCGCCATTCAGGCAATGGGTGCATCATCCAAAGGCATTATGTGTCCTTCTGGAATCTCGGCTTTCGCCCAATAGTGTTTCACCCTTTGTTCATTGACAGTGAACTCTTCGCCTGAAGGATTTGTCAGGATAATCGCACCATGTGGTCTAACTTCATTGACTGTGAAAGGACCTGACCAACGAGAACGCAATTTACCAGGAAACAAATGCAAACGAGAGTTATACAAAAGTACCTGATCATTGGGTTCAAAGTGTCTGGAAATGATTTTCTTGTCATGGTACGCCTTAGTCCTCTCCTTGTACAGTTTCGTGTTCTTATAGGCAAGATTCCTAATCTCATCGAGCTCATTCAGCTTGATCAATCGCTTCTCAGCAGCAGACTTGATGTCGAAATTCAGCAACTTTGAAGCCCATGCTGCCTTATGCTCGATTTCTACTAGAAGATGGCACGCTTTTCCATACAGCAAGTGAAACGGTGTAGTCCCAAGTGGTGTCTTGAAAGCAGTCATGTAAGCCCAAAGTGCGTCATCCAGCTTCACAGACCAATCCTTCCTGGTAACATTCACTGTCTTCTCTAGAATCTCCTTGATCTGCGTGTTAGAAACTTTAACTTGTCCATTGGTCTGAGGGTGATAAGGAGTATCAACACGATGATTCACACCATACTTCTTCAACAGCCTCTCGAAAACCTTGTTGATAAAGTGAGAGCCACCATCACTAATCACAATTCGAGGTACTCCAAATCGAGGGAAAATGATGGTGTTAAACAGCTTAAGGACCACCGAAAAATCATTGGTTCTGCTAGCAATGGCCTCAACCCACTTAGATACATAATCCACAGCAACCAAGATGTATTTGTGTCCATATGACGAAGGAAAGGGACCCATAAAATCGATGCCCCAACAATCAAAAATCTCAACCTCCAGGATGAAGTTTTGTGGCATCTCATGTTTCTTACTGATCTTCCCTCTCCTCTGACACGCATCGTACTGCGAAATGAAGGCATGTGCATCCTTAAACATAGTAGGCCACCAGAAGCCTGCTTGAAGAACCTTGGACAATGTCTTGAAAGTAGCAAAGTGTCCAGCATAATCGGATCCATGACAATAAAACAGAACATTTGGTACCTCGGATTCAGCAATGCATCTCCTGTAGATACCATCAGAACATTGCTTGTACAGGTAAGGTTCATCCCAAAAGAATCGCCTTATGTCACGTAAAAACTTATTTTTGTCATATTTCTTGAGATGCTTTGGCTCTGCGTCTGCAGCGAGGTAGTTGGCGATATCAGCGTACCATGGTTGATCAGAATCAGCTGCAGCGACTAGATACCCTTCAGAAGCACCAAGGTGTTCAACAGTCAAAACAGGTTCGGAAATCGCAGGGTATCGACCGACACCAGGTGAGTGTCGATCGATACCAAAACCTGCAATTCGTGGGAATTGCAAAGTTTCGGCAAAACCCATTTGAAACTCAGTTTCAATGAAGTAAATGGATTCTTCTGGTAGTTGATCATCAATAGGCATGCCTGCATCGATCCGAATCCTCGAAAGATGGTCAGCGACTCCGTTCTCTATTCCTTTCTTGTCCTTAACCTCAATAACAAAACCTTGTAGCAAAAGAACCCAACGACAAAGGCGAGGCTTGAGATCCTTATTCTGCATCAGATATTTTAGAGCAGCATGATCAGTATGAACAATCACTTTGCTCCCAATAAGGTAAGATCGAAATTTTTCAAAGGAGAAAACAACTGCAAGTAGTTCCTTCTATGTGGTGCTGTAATTCCTCTGAGCATCATCCAAGGTCCGGTTGGCATAGTAGATAACATGCAGCTTCTTGCCTTTCCTCTGACCCAGAACTGATCCAACAGCAAAATCACTAGCGTCGCACATGATCTCAAAAGGTAAAGTTCAATCAGGAGGTTGCACAATAGGAGCACTCACCAAAGCCTTTTTAATCTCCTCAAAGGCTGCAAGACACTCAGGTGTGAAATCGAATTTGATCTCCTTGCATAGTAGAGCGGTGAGTAGGCGAGCTAGCTTGGAGAAATCCTTGATAAATTTTCTGTAAAACCCAGCATGACCAAGGAAGCTTCGAATATCCTTCACAGAAGTCGGTGGTTGGAGGCTTGTCATGACCTGAATCTTGGCTTTGTCAATTTTAATCCCAGCTTCAGAAACCTTGTGCCCAAGCACGATGCCATCCTGAACCATAAAGTGACATTTTTCCCAATTAAGGACCAAGTGTTTCTCTTCACATCTCTCTAGCACCTTGCACAAGTTATCCAAACACCTCTTGAATGATGATTCATATACTGAAAAATCATCCACGAATACCTCCATAAAATCCTCAATCATGTATGTGAAGATAGATATCATGCATCTCTGAAAAGTGGCTGGAGCATTACACAATCCAAATGGCATTCTCCTGTATGCGAATGTGCCATAGGGACATGTAAAAGTCGTCTTCCCTTGGTCATTTGGATGTATCGGAATCTGGAAGAAACCTAAATACCCATCGAGAAAATAATAGTAGGGATGACTAGCCAACCTTTCCAACATCTAGTCAATGAATGGCAATGGGAAGTGATCTTTTCTTGTGACTGCATTCAACTTCATGTAGTCAATGCACATTCGATGCCTAGTGATAGTCCTAGTAGGAATCATCTCATCCTTCTCATTCTTTACCATAGTTATCCCTCCTTTCTTAGGAACAACGTGCACTGGACTGACCCAATTGAAATGTCTGAGATGGCATAGATAACTCCTGCATCCAAGAGTTTCATGACCTCTTTCTTAACCACTTCTTTCAGGTTTGGATTCAGCCTCCTTTGATGCTCAATTGAAGCATTTGACTCGTCCTCAAGATGAATCCGATGCATGCACAGGTCCGGTGATATACCTGAAATGTCATCAAGAGAATAACCAAGAGCTTTGCGATACTTGCGCAGCTTGCTCAGCAGTAAGGCAATCTCTGCGTTGTTCAAGGAGGCATTAATAATTACTGGGTATGTGGAATTAGGACCAAGAAAACCATACCCCAGATTTGCTGGAAGTGGCTTGAGTTCCACCGTAGGAGCTTTCTCCTCGTTCCAATCTCCAAGCTCAGCAGCTTGCTTAGAACTTTCGGTCAACTCCTTTTCTGGCCGCAGGGTATCGATCGATACCCATGTGGTATCGATCGATACCCATGTGGTATCGATCGATATTGGTGGTGCTGTATCGAGTATCTTCGAGTATTCAGCAGCAACATCACCCGAATAAACCTCTGACTCAGCTGAACAGACCAATGCCCTTTCCAATGGATCCTCATGATGCATCTCCAGGAAGTACTCTTCAGCAATGTCACTGAAGGTATCTACAAAGAAAGTCTGACCATCGATGGTTGGTCTCTTCATCATCTTCTCCATGTTAAAAGTCATGACCAAATCACCGATGTTAAGAGCTATCTTCTCATTCCTGCAATCAATCAGAGCACCAGTTGTTGCTAGGAATGGCCTTCCTAAGATAAGAGGATCTATGGGTTCTGAATCATACTCCAGGACAATGAAGTCTGTTGGGATCAAGCAATTCCCAATCTTAATAGGAACATCTTCGAGCAATCCCTCTGAAAGTCTAATTGAGCGATCAGCAAGTATAAGTGAAATCCTTGTTGACGTGAAGTATGTCATCCCCATTCTCTTAGAAACTGAGTATGGCATGAGGTTGACACTTGAGCCAAGGTCACAAAGAGAACGCTCAAATCTTTCTGTGAAGATCGTACAATCCAACACAAAACTCCCTGGATCTGGTAGCTTTTTTGGGATCATGTTGGTCAGGATTGCGCTGCACTCATGAGTAATCATCAAACATCCGTCCTCAAGGTTCACATTGCTGGACACCATCTTCTTGACATATCTCCTGAAAGCTGGAGAAGTCTTGATAGCATCAATGAAAGGAAGTTCAACAATCAACTTATCCATAATGGCCTTGCATCTAGAGTCTTCTACCTCCTTCTTAGTCTTCCCAATAGCCCTGGGATAAGGTATCCTCGGTATGTAAACTCTTTCTGCAACCAAATCAGGTACCTATTTCAAAACCCTAGGTGCTGAATCGACTGCAGGATCAGTATCGATCGATACAGGTGTGGTATCGATCGATACAGGTGTGGTATCGATCGATACGCGGGACTTTGAGTTTTCCCGTGAAAGTATCTTGACCGGTGTCGATTGACGCCGGCTAGTGTCGATCGATACCCTAGGGATTTCAGAATTCTCATCGTCAAGATCGACGAAATTTCCTGCAGTTTGGCCAACTTTCACTCCTGATTTGACCTCTTTTCCACTCCTCAAGGTGATTGCATTGATGTGTGCCATTGGGTTCTCTCCTTTCCCTGGAAGAAAACCTTTTTTGTCTTTTCGCAGCCTCTGAAGCCTGAGCTACTTGAGTCTCCAGCTTTTTCGGATGAATACCAAGAGCATCGATCCTTCCACTCAGATATTTGTACATAGCATCCATCTTCCCATTGAAGTCCACTGTTATCTGCTGATGTCCTTGAACCAGCTGTTCAAGCATATACTTGATCTTGCTCTCTGGGGTTTTAGCAGGGATAGGCTGATAAGATGAATTCCCATAGTTCTTGGTGTAACCA
This sequence comes from Eutrema yunnanense, assembly GCA_002933935.1. NCBI lineage: Eukaryota > Viridiplantae > Streptophyta > Magnoliopsida > Brassicales > Brassicaceae > Eutrema > Eutrema yunnanense. The sequence goes on from PKML01030898.1 coordinate 254,816, forward strand.
CTGTTCTGAGAAGGTTGCTGGCTAAACTGATTCGACCCAAAACCACTCGTATTAGCTTCAGATTTGAATCCTCCTTGCTGAAAATTGTTGTTGAAGTTGCGGTTGTTGTTGTATTGATTCCTCTGACCCTGAAAACCAGAACCACCAATGTAGTTAACATCCTCTACTTCATCCTCATTGATATTTTTGACTTCCTCAGCAAAATGAACTGCCTTCATCGATTTTTCCGGCAAGAGATTGTGCACTGAATCTAACTTAGCATGAACATCAGCAATCTGCGATCCATCCATATTCCCACTTTGCTTCTTTCGTTCAAAGTCTGTATTCTTGGTGCTATTGCTAGACGCCAAGTTCTTAATAAGCACATAAGCAAAATCAGGATACCTGGTATTGAAATTCCCATTGCTCGCAGCATCCAAAGCCATTTGATACCTCTAATCAATCGCTCTGAAGAAGAAACCCATCAGCTGAACATTAGTGTACCCATGATGTGGACAATCCCTCTGATATGATCTAAATCTCGTCCAAGCAGCCTTGAACGCTTCAGTCGGGCCTTGAGAAAACTGGGAGATCTTGTTCCTCAGATCCTCGGATTGTGCATCATCATAGAAGTTATTCAGGAAAGCAGTCTTAGTCTCCTCCCAGGTAGTCAGTGATCCAGGAGGCAACTACCTCAGCCAGTAAGTCGCATCTCCTCCTAAAGAATATGGGAAGAGCTTGCAGAAGAGGTAGTCATAGGACACTCCATTACTCTTGATGCTAGTGACCAAATCCTCAAACCTCTCAATATGATCCATGGGGTGTTCATTGGAAAGACCATGAAAAGGACGCTGACCCACAAGAGTGTAGTATCCAGGTTTCAGCTCAAAGTCTTTCTTCTGAAATGGTGGAGGGTGAATCGCTGATCGATTGGCATAAAACTGATCAGGCCTATTGTACTCACCAATTGTTCTACCACGGTCAGCTACAGCATTCCATGGAATTGCAACAACCTCCTCGACAACAACAAGAAGTGGAATGATGTTCCCCTCTCCATCCAATCGTTGCCCTCTCTCATTGCACATATGACCATCTCGGTCTCTATAAGCACCAACTGCATCTTGAACAAAAATCATTGGATTGTTGCTCATCTCTGCTGGCTTCTTTGCTTTTCTGTTTGTACGTTCCAAAAGTGCTATCTGCTCCAATGACATATTAACAAGCGGATTGTTCTTGTTCCTTCTGGTTCCTCGATTAGGCATGCACCTGAAACACAAAAGTCAAGAACGTAAGTAACAAAAATCCACGACAGGTATCGATCGATACCACTAGGGTGTCGATCGATACTAAGGCGAACTTAGTCGAAATTCTCAAACTAAAATCTAATGGCGAATTGAGTCTCCGGCAACGGCGCCAAATTTGATAAGCTCAAATTAATACCCTAAAAGTACTAAAGCTTTGTCGATTGTAATACTTAGGGATCGAATCCACAGAGACTCAGGGAAACACACAATAGATTCTAAAAGTTGAATTAAGCTAAGTGATCATTGAAATTGAAAGCAAATACGTAAATTAAACGAGTTGTAGTTCGATTGGAAGAAAGGGTTCAGGGTATTTCTCAGGAAATCAATGAATGCAGACAAACTAACTAATCAGGGTTCAGGTTACGCACGGTTCTTAAACTCAAATCACTAAAGTATAATTAACCAACTCTCGTTGCGAGAATGATCTAAGTCTAAATCCTAGAATTCCAAATCTCTTTGCGAATCCTAAAGTCTAAACCAGCTTTTTGTTCAAGTTTGATTTGTTCACAAAACAACTAAACCAAATCTATTTGCGAATAGTCATTTTGCTCACTCTAAATTCTATCAGGTTTCTCAATTGCACTCTCGTGCCTAATCGATAATCCTAAGATCTAAGTTCTAGGTGATCAATCCAGAATTAGCTTTGAGAACAACTTAAGGTGAAGAACTAATTCATATTATGAACCCTAAACAACTAATCAACATAGCATTCAAAGAAATCCCTTATATGAGAACCATAAACCTAACAGGAGATCTACTCAGACATGGAGATTGAAACAATAAACATGACTGAATAAATACTTGAATAAATAATAAAGAAGATAGTAAAACAAGGGTTCGAAATCTTCTCTCGGATGAACAGAGTTTCAGACTTGTCTCCCTCAAAAGATCTCTCACCAAAAACCAAGGTAGAATAAAGCTTGAATGTTGTGTAATGAAAGCGTAGCCACCAAAGTGGCTGTAAAACCTAAATAAATACTACTATACACGTTATGGGCCTTCTTGTAAATAATAAAGTCTGATCTAGGGCAATTTGCAGTTCTTCAAATCTTCAATAAAGTCGCGATCCTTCTGTATCTTCGATGGGTATCGATCGATACCAAAAGTGTATCGATCGATACTCGGGTGATAAATCGGTGTCTCAGCTACAAGACCTCTGCTTGACTCCAAAATGCTCCAAACTGCTTCAATATCTCCAATAATGCTCCAAACGTACCTAAAACCTGAAAAGACTCTAAAAGACTCCAAAATACTAGAAAGACTCTATAAAAAAGACTTATATCATGGCTTAAAACGGGTAAAAATCATGATATATCACATGTCTTGGACGTGGTAAACTCTTTTTGGCTCCATTTTGCATCATTTTGATGATTTGACCTCTATAGGCTTTAAAACTACAAATACGAGAAAACTACCTCAAAAAACACAAAACCGAATAAAAATGCTTAGATAAAATACTAAAATCATTATTAAAAATAGTAAAATATAGAGTATATGAACTCCCCCAGACTTAGCCTTTTGTTTGTCCCCAAGCAAACCGAAAACTAAGCAAGAAGAAAAAGTTTGAAAAATACGGAGACTCACATTTTCTTTAGAATTCTGCAATGACCATTACCTTAGTAATCCACGTATTGCCAAACTATCTCCAGATCGAACCACTATGTACTTCTCTGCAAGCATTCGCAGCCTCCTAGATTCAACTCATTATTTCACAGAATGATCCCAAGCTATCATTGATGGGTCTCATCAAGGATCATAATGCCAAGAACCTTCTAGACTATTTCCCTTTCGATATCGTGACGAGACAACAACACAACCTTTGGTACTTTTTCCCTCCCCCAAACTTATTATTTTCTCATTTTCTTTATGTAGCGTCAATGGTTGATGGAACGCGAGTATTGATGGTTTTTGCCACCGAATCCTCGGTTCATTTTAGTGCCACCCCTTTTATTCTAAAGTGTAGGCAAATAGTGGTATCTCTGGAAATTTTCATAACCTCGCTTCCAACCTTAGTGTGATCATTTCTTTCGAAGTAAAATAATGGGATCGATGGAAATTTTCCTAGCCTTTTACTAGAAAGAAAATCATTTCATCTTTTCTGCTTTTTATTTTAAATAAGGGAGAGGAGTACCATACTTTCACACAGGTCGTCTTGTCAGATACGAATGAGGAGTCAAGCTCTGAGGACACCTATCACGATGATGAGGTCAAAGGAAGAGCTCAAAAATTAGCTCAAGCTTTTTGAATTTTTCTGGAAACATGGATGCCTCTGATTAACTGGTCAGCCTTTAGATTTTTCATTAGTCTGGTCTGAAACTAGCTCTGCAACAATGGTCACTTATATGCAAATCACATAAAAATTCAAAGGTCGTGATCATAATCTCCAACAAGTTTTGACTCAATAAGACAAAATGACTCAAACAAAACATCAAAATGACTAAAAAGGAAAAACAAAAGAAAGAAAATAGCGTTAGTAAACGACAAAGACCCTCCACCATACTTACTTTACACCGTCTCGGTGTGAAAATAAACCAAGAAGAAGGTAAAACAGACTCAAAGAACGAAAATCAAGAAAAAGTTAAAGTTGACTTACCTGGGTCGGTATCGGTCGATGCAAAATATGCATCGATCGATTTTTGTTTCTCTGGACGCCCTGCATCGATCGATTTCCGTTTCTCTGGATCCTTGGCATTGATCGATGCGTACACTGCATCGATCGATTTCCGATTCTCTGGACCCTTGGCATCGATTGATACCCATGTGGTATCGATCGATTTTGTTCTGTTATACCTTTTTTTTTTAACATGAGACACTTAGACTCAAAACTAAAAATTACAAAATGTTATTGAAAGCAAAAACAAAGGAAAGATAAGATATATACACTTACCGGTGGGTTGCCTCCCACCAAGTGCTTGTTTAAAGCCGTTAGCTCGACTCCTTTTCTGTTTAGGCATGAGGGGCATCATTTAAGGGAATCGTTTTCCTCTCATCTTCTTCAATATCTACGAGATATGGCTTTAGACGCTGTCCATTGGCAATGAAGTCACCTCCATTGCGGTTCCAAAGCACCACAACACCATATGGTTTTACTTCTTTGATATTGAACGGTCTGTACCATCGCGATCTGAGTTTGTCGGGAAAGAGTTTAAGTCGTGAGTTAAAGAGCAGAACCTGGTCGTTTGGTGATAACGTCTTGGGGACTATCTTCTTGTCATGATATGCTTTAATTCTCTCCTTGTAGATCTTAGAACTCTCATAGGCAAGATGACGAATTTCATCTAACTCATTCAATTGAACTAAACGTCTCTCGGTTGCTGTCTTGATGTCGTAATTCAGCTTCTTTACTGCCCATTCCGCCTTATGCTCAATCTCAACAGGAAGATGACATGCCTTTCCATAGACAAGATGAAAAAGAGTGGTTCCAAGAGGAGTTTTGAAGGCCGTCCTATAGGCCCAAAGAGCATCGTCGAGCTTAGCGGACCAATCTTTCCTAGTCATTCCGACTGTTTTCTCTAAGATCCTTTTGATTTCTCTGTTGGAGATCTCTACTTGACCACTTGTCTGAGGTTGATAAGATGTAGCAACTTTGTGTCTCACGCCATTCTTCTTCAATAGATTCTCAAAAACTTTGTTGATGAAGTGAGAACCTTTATCACTAATCACGACTCGTGGTACACCAAATCTCGGGAAGATGATCGACTTGAACAACTTCATCACTACCTTTGCATCGTTTGTGGGATTTGATATGGCTTCCACCCACTTAGACATGTAGTCAACAGCAACAAGTATGTACTTGTTCCCATAAGACGAAGGAAAAGGACCCATAAAGTCGATTCCCCAAACGTCGAAGACTTCGACTTCAAGGATGACGTTTTGTGGCATCTCATTCCTTTTGATGATGTTTCCTTGTCTTTGACAAGCATCGCACTTGGACATAAAGGCATGGGCGTCCTTGAACATGGTTGGACACCAAAAACCAGCTTGTAAGATTTTAGCGACAATCTTGTTAGTAGCAAAGTGCCATGCATAGTTAGATCCATGACAAGCAAAGAGAATGCCTGGAACTTCTTCTTCAGGGATGCATCTTCGGAACATATTATCTGAACATTGCTTATAAAGATATGGTTCATCCCAAAAGTACCTTCTAACATAATGCAAGAACTTCTTCTTTTTGTAACTGATATGCTCAAATTAATACCCTAAAAGTACTAAGCAGTAGTTGCAGTAAAGTAGGGGTCGAACACAAGGACTCACAGAGACACACAATAGATTGTATAGTATCGAATCAAGCTAAGCAAATCAGATGAAACAAAAGGCAATAAACAGTAAAGAGTTGTAAATTCGATGGAGAGAATATAGGCCTAGGGTATTTCTCATGAAATCAATGAATGCAGATAAACTAACTAATCAGGGTTCATGTTACGCACGGTTCTTGAACTCAAATCACTAAAGTATAATTGACCAACTGTCGTTGCGAGAATTGTCTAAATCTAAACTTCAGAATCCCAAATCTCTTTGCAAATTCCTAAGAATAAATCAGCTTTAAAGTTCAGGTTTGATATGTTCACAAATCAATTAAACCAAATATCTTTGCGAATAATAAATTTGCTCACCTTAAGTTCTATCAGATTACTCAATTGCACTGTCGTGCCTAATCGATTAACCTAAGATCTAAGTTCTAGGTGATCAATCTAGAAACAACCTAAGGCGAATAACCAATTCAGATTATGAACCCTAACAATAAATCAACCTAGCATTCAAAGAAATCCCTATGAGAAAACCCTAAACCTAAAGTGGATCTACTCATACATGGAAATTGAAGCAATAAACATGACTGAATAAATACTCAAATATATAATAAGAAAGAGTAACAAAAGGGTTCGAAATCTTCTCTCGGACAAACAGAGTTTCAGACTTGTCTCCCTTCAAAAGCTCTCTCACAAAACCAATTAAGAACCAAGTGATTTTCCTCGCATCGCTGAAGCACCTTGCACAAGTTATCCAGACAATCCTTGAATGACGATCCATACACTGAAAAGTCATCCATGAACACCTCCATAAACTCCTCAGTCATGTCTGTGAAAATCGACATCATGCATCTCTGAAAGGTTGCTGGAGCGTTACATAATCCAAATGGCATTCTTCTGTAGGCGAATGTGCCATAAGGACATGTAAAAGTCATCTTCCCCTGATCCTCTGGATGTATAGGAATCTGGAAAAAGCCTGAGTACCCATCGAGAAAACAGTAGTATGGGTTACTTGCTAACTGATATTCTCATATTTTACCTCTTTTTAGCATGCATTCTTTTTATTGTTTTGTGTCTCATGCATGTGTCTTGCATAGTTTTTATAGCATTTTGGTATTTATTAGAGTATTAGGTGTTTGCATTAGGTTCTAGTGAGTTCTTGCATACATTTGGAGTGTTTTTAGGTGTTTTGGAGACATTTGGGATGATTGGAGTGGTTGAGCATCAAGAGAAGGAAGAGCTCATCCGACACGCCGAAAAGATTTGGCTGGACGGAAGCCTTCCGATCTGAATCAGCTTCAATGATCTTCGTGGAAGTTGTAGAGGAATGAGTTAGCTGTCCATAGGAGTTGGAATCAAGTCATTCGGACGTGTGGTTTGAGAGATATGGCTGATTTACCAGAGACATGTCCGCCTGACCGAGACGGTTTCTTCAATACCGAGATCAATGGTCGGTGCAACTGCTCGGTGTGGAAACAGAGGAAAAATTCCCTTAGTACCGATGTACAATATCGATTTGTGACATCGGTATTGAAGGGTCTCCACTCCGAATTAGCCTCGGTGGTCTTCATCAAAGTTGTAGAGGAGTGAATCAGCTTTACACAGGAGTTTGAATCGGGTTATTTGGACGTATGGATAGGGAGATAAGACGGATTTACTGAAGGTATGTCCGTCTGGCCGAGAGAAGATGACGAAGGCCTTCCGATATGAATCAACTCAAACGGTCTTCATAAGAGTTGTAGAGGGACGAGTTAGCTGTCTACAGGACTTGGATTCAGGTCATTCGGATCTCAGGTTCAAGAGTTATGACCGATTCACTGAAGACGTACCAAAGACTTGACCGGGTCAAAACCCGGTTTGTTCCGGGTTGACCCGGTCCGACCCAAACTCATTTAAATATTGAGAACCCTATTTTTTTAGATCTAAGTTTTCTTCTTTCTAGAGTTGGGTTTATCCCAAACTCTTCTTATGATTTTGATAGGGATTTTGATTGTTCTTCATACAAATGCCACTCTAGAGAATATTTCTTCACCCTTATCTTTATATTAATGCATCTTCTTTACCTTTATTTCTTCTTTTTTTATGTTCTTCGTATTTAGGCCTTAGGCCCCTTTTTGTTGGATCTTAGGTTTGCTTGATTTTTGATGGCTTGATGATTGATTTGTGATGCTTATGTATTAGGTCTTTGCATTCCTTCTTTGCTTAATGTGTTTAATGCTAGATCTAGCTTGAAAAAGTGGATTTAGACCTTAGGCATTTCATGCACACAAGGTGTTCGATGAAATGCCAAGATCAATTATTTAAGGGATTTGTGTTCTTAGCCTAAGGAATTAGTTGTCTAAGGCACTCTTTTGGTTGATCTTGTTACAAATCTTAATGCTTGCTAATTGTTGTTCCACAAATGACCATTTTGCTAATGGGATTAATGATTAGTGAAGTGATTAGTGCCTAGACATAGGATTAATCAAGATTATGAATCTCATGCCTAAGGAATAGCAATGATTGAGTGCATTTGCATCATTTGTTAATTGTCTTGGTGATTAGATGATGATGATTTAGGTTGCATCTTGTTAGATCCTTCACTTAGGTTGATCTTAAAGCTAGTTTTGGATTGAGAGATCAAAACTAGAGCTTAAGCATTTCACGCCCGATAGGTGTTCGATGAAATGCTTGAACCAAACCTTTTGTGAGCTTTTCTTGCCTAGCCAACGAGAGTTGATGTCTAGGGTGATTAGTGAGCTAAGTGGAATTGGAGATTAATGTTTGTTAATCATTTTATCACAAACGGGAGTTTGTTCTTGATTTGGTGATTAACAAAGTGATTAGTGCCACGGGAGTGGATTAGTCATAATTGGGAATTCCATGTTCTAGGATAGTGTTTAATTCAATCTTTATAATCATTGTTTGTTCATTAATCATCTTCTTCATGGTTGATTCATTTTCCAACTTTCTATCTTTGTTTTCTTTCTTGCATTTCATTTTCTTGATTCAAAATATAAAAACCAAAAACATTTGCTCTAGCTCAAGAAGATTCATGTATTCTTAGTGTTTCAATCTTAGCCTCTTTGGTTCGATATCTTAAATACCACAATGACATGAGTGGGATTTGAGTAATTGATTAGTAAAAATCCTACTATCACTAACCTCTCCAGCATCTGGTCGATGAATGGCAGTGGGAAGTGATCCTTCCTTGTGGCTGCATTCAGCTTCCTGTAGTCGATACACATCATGTGACCAATGATCGTCCTTGTATGGATCAGCTCATCTTTCTCGTTTTTCACCACTGTTATGCCTCCTTTCTTAGGCACAACGTGAACTGGACTAACCCAAGAACTATCTGAGATGGCATAGATAATCCCTGCTTCCAAAAGTTTCATCACTTCCTTCATGACCACTTCCTTCAGGTTTGGATTCTGTCTCCTCTGGCACTCAATCGAAGACTTAGACTCATCCTCCAGGTGAATCCGATGCATGCACAAGTCTGGTGCTATACCTGAAATGTCATCAAGAGAATAGCCAAGAGCTTTGCGATACTTGCGCAGCTTGCTCAGCAGTAAGGTAATCTCTGCGTTGTTCAAGGAAGCATTGACAATCACAGGGTATGTGGAATTAGGACCAAGAAAAATATACCTCAATGCGGCGGGGAGTGGTTTGAGTTCCACCTAAGGAGCATTTTCCTCGCTCCAATCTCCAAGCCCAGCAGCTTGCTTAGAACTTTCGGCCAACTCTCTTTCCGGCCGCAGGGTATCGACCGATACTAGTGGAGTATCGATCGATACCGGCGGTGCTGAATCAAGCATCTTCGAGTATCCAGCCGTATCATCGCACAATTGGACCTCTGAAGTGGCTGAACAGACCAATGCTCTCTCCAGTGTGATGAGGACATCGAGTCAACGACCCAAGTCATACAAGCACCACTAGTACCAAGTGGACCAGTGACTAGAACCAGGAGCAGGGACATGGAAAAGAAGTTCAACATGTTCATGGACCAGCTCAGACAAGAAGGTTTCTTCAAGACGGACACTAGTCTGCTAAGCCCATTTGCGAGCAGTTATTGGGCCGATTCTTTGAAGCAGGATCCACTCATGATCCCGGATGATCCAGAAGGCGATCCACATATGGATTTGAAGCTCTTTGAGTCTAGTTTCCAGAACACTAAAGATCAGCCCAAGAATCCTTACCATTCGGACCAGAACGTCCAAACACTGAAGACATATCGGTTGGATCCTTTGCTGGCCGATAACACTAAGTGGCCACTCATCAAGCCCAGGCTCGTGGCCCACTTATCTATGGTCGATTTCACTTCACCAGAGATGACTTAGGCCCAAGGAAGGTCATTAGTTGGGTTTGTAAGTCGTTTGGTGCTCTTTTCCCAACCTTCGTTTTTATCCCACTGGGTTTTGCGAAGATGGGTTTTTACCGAGGCCAAACGGCTTGCAATATTATTGGCCCAATTA